>QFEQ01000159.1:7170-72916 GCA_003316335.1 Hemileccinum impolitum | reverse complement strand
ATACAGGGCTTCGGACAAATTGCTCGCCCCCTCAATGACCTCACCAAGAAAAATGTCCCTTATACCTGGGGGGAGGCACAACAAATTGCGTTCGATACACTCAAAAAACAATTCACCGAAGCACCACTTTTGGCATATCCCGACTCTTCCCGACCAATGCAGTTAGAAACTGATGCTAGTGATATTGCCACGGGTGCAGTATTATCGGTACAAGGGGAGGATAACTTGTGGCACCCTTGTGCTTTTCTTTCTCATTCCTTTTCTTCGGCTGAATGCAACTACCCTGTCTACGACAAGGAGTTATTAGCAATTATATGCGCTCTCGAGGAGTGGCGACACTATCTTATTGAAAAAACTAACTTCGAGATCTGGACAGATCACAAAAATCTCGAATACTGGAAAAAACCTCAAATGTTATCTGGCTGACAAGCTTGCTGGCACGAACTTCTCCAGGAGTTTAATTACACACTTATCTATAAACCCGGCAACACGAACGGACGTGCCGATGCTCTCTCCTGCCGACCAGACCATGGTGACACAGTTGATAATCTGAACGAAAATATCACCGTCTTTCCCTCTACTGTTTTATGCTCCTCTAACTTATCAATCCCCGTATCCCTCACCTCCTCAGATGCACACCTCCCTACCAAGGGCTCTACCGCAGTGGCAGGTTTTGACCTGTATTCTACCAATGATTTTGACATCCCCGCCCACGACCAACTCTTAATTCCCACCCATGTCAAAATCCAGCTCCCCCTTGGTACCTATGGCAGGATTGCCCCCCGCTCGGGCCTCGCTTTCAAACACAAAATCGATGTCATGGCCGGAGTCATTGACGCCGATTATAGGGGAGAAATCAGGGTAATCCTGTTCAATCACGCTGACACACCATTCCATATCTCTAAACACGATCGTATTGCTCAACTAATTATCGAAAAAATAGAAAATCTGACTCTCACAGAAGAAAAGACTCTAGAAGAGTCAGAACGAAATGAAAAGGGTTTTGGCTCCACTGGAGTCAAAGCCATGACTTCCACTTCACTCTATCCTAACTTTGAGACTAAACTAATGAACGAATCAGAACTTTTAGGTGTTGATGCTGTTAACAAATATGAGTATTACACTCAAGAAAAAATCTTCAGATCTTCAAATGGCATCGTTTTCATGCCCCCTTCCCTTCGTAATGAACTCATTTCCTTATTTCACGATTCTCCTACAGCAGGCCATCCCGGTCGAGACCGTACCATTAGCGCCATAAAACAATTCTATTGGTGGCCAGGCGCAGCCAAAGACATTTCTACTTACGTCGAACACTGTCAGGTGTGCTCCCTCACGAAGGGTTCGTCAAAGCCACCGGCAGGAAAGTTGATCCCTCTTCCAATCCCTTCCGGCCCTTGGGTTGACATATCTATTGATTTCATTACCGGTTTCCCTACCTCTAAAGGGTACGATGCCATTGGCATCGTAGTCGATCGCTTCTCAAAAGAAATCATTTTATTCCCTTGCACAAAAACTACTTCATCCGCCGATTTGGCACTTTTATTTAGAGATCATGTTTGGTGTACGCACGGACTACCTAACACTATCGTTTCGGACAGGGGACCACAATTCATGTCGGAATTCACAAGAGAACTGTGCAAAGTCCTGGGGATACAACAAAAATTATCCACAGTGTATCACCCACAGACGGACGGACAAACTGAATGAATCAATCACGAGGTACTGGCATACCTTAGAGCATACGTTGCAAAACAACAAGACTCTTGGAGTGACTGGCTTAAAATGGCGCAATTCGTCCACAACTCCTCATTGACGACAGCCACTGGTGTCACCCCTTTTGAAGTCACATGTAATTATCATCCTTGAAGAGGAGTAGAGCCTTCCTTTTCTACGACTCCTGGGGGATCACTCACTTCCACCATGGCAAAGTCTCATGACGAAATCGCCACCACGCTCACTAAATCCAGAGACCGAATGGTACAAAACCAAGAGTCTAAATGATCAGTCGCTCCCTCGTATGCCGTTGGTGACCTGGTCTGGTTATCCACCGACCACCTCACTCTTCCATATCCCGCACGTAAATTAACTCAAAAATTCATCGGGCCCTACCACATCACCACCATCCTCCCTAACGCCGTTACCCTACATCTTCCTTCCTCCATCTCCATCCACCCCATCGTTAATGTTTCCTGAGTAAAACCATATAAAGCCCCACTGGCTGGCCAGCCCGTATTTAAACCTGATGCCATCACAGTTACAGAAGATCACCATGAAGAATACAAAGTAGACTTCATCGCCGCCAGCAGGCTTTCTCGCGGAAAGCTACAATACCTCATCCATTGGAAAGGATGGGACGAGGTGGATCACAACCTGGGAACCGGCAGCTAATTTACAACATGCGCAGGACACTATCAATGACTTTCATCGTTCTCATCCCTCCGCTCCTCGCCCTATTCGGGGAATTTCCGACACACACTTTCTTTCCCTGTTCTCTCCCTTCGGACCCTCCTACACGGAATTCGCAGACTCAAGGTTAGACCTCAAATCTGGCGAATGGGGGGTAGTGTTATAGTTCGGGCCTGTGTACGCCTTATTTTTCACTTTTACCCTTCGCTCATATGCTTGCATCACTGAGCACCATTTACCTTAGTTGATTTCTCTTTCCAAAGTCATGTGACTCAGTGCACGTGACCGCGGGAATTCTCACGTGACTCGAGGCTAGACTTATGATGTCATCAATGACATCATACCTCGTGTTCTCTTATCTTCTCTCACGTTCATCTCCGTCTTTCTTCTTTCGTTCCAGAACATTCTTCATCTTTATCTTTACCTACCCTAAAGCTAATTCAGACTCAGACACCTGCCCTAAGGTAGTCGCTCATTGTATATAAACCTCTCCTGTAATTCCCTTCTACCTTAGTCCTATTCACTTTGTTCCACCCACCTCAACTGGTGTCTGCAACTCAGTGATACCGCTCCTCCTTTCTCTCTGCCAGCTTAGCCCTCTGCCAAGGGGCTGTTAATGCTATATCGTATCCTCGCTATCGCTGTACCCGTTTTCAACCTCATCCTCGTCGTACTCGTTGATGTCAACACTGATTACCGTTGCCTGCTCGTATCCGTGTTCCTGGTCGAACAAGTCGTTGTTGCAGCCCGCAACAGTTGAGCACCAACAGTCACATAGGAATCACCTGAAATGCAATACCTGGAGTACCTGCTCAAAAAACTGCGCAGGTTGTTGCATCATATTGGCCACATCGGGAGGAAAACGGCAGATTGAATTCAAACTGAATGGTGATATTTTTGTAAACCTACCAGAATGCCTGTTGGTGAGAGGATCGCAGGACAATTGTGGATCTTACCACTCATTGAGTATGTCAATACAACGAGGATCAACAGTATGAATTATTCAGAGGAGGTGCTTCAGAACAGACATCAGGACACCTAGTTCAAACTCATGCAGTAGATCTACCACCAAGATTGGGAACAGTTCAAACCCCAAGAGCAATAGCTGCTCGCAAAAAGAGTTCTGTGAGGCATCATGAGGTCAATGTCAGAGGATCATGGTGAGGACTCTTACCAGAGTTGGAACAAGAGATTCATCTTTGATGATAGATTCAACTGTTGTACCTTTCAAAGGCCTACCAAACATGTAAATGGCCCATTGAGTGAGATTGATCTTGTCCCATAAATAAGTTCTGACCTGAGATAATCTCGTGGTAGCATCCTGAATGAAGCCTGTGTGATGAAACATGGATTTCAGGATCAGGCAGCAAGGACAAGGGTAGTTGCCTTTATCTCTGATAGCAGCAAGGATGACCCTTCAAGCTTTTGAGCGCCAGATCAACAAGCAGACTCATTGACTTACTTTTCTGGATAGTTGGCAGAGTAGGTAAAAATCCTGGGAAATACTCTCCTGGTCATCCCATCGAAGCGCTTGACAATGATACCATTCTTGTAAGCATTGACAAAGTCATCATTGAGTAATATCTGCCAGATGGCATGAACAAGCTTGCACTTGCAATGTGTCAGAAGGTCATGGTTGTCTTTCTTGTCAGTGATTGAGGATAGGAATGTCTTGATGGACTCTGGCAGCTAATTGACTTGATAAGACCTTCAGAGCAGGGTGAGACAAGGTAATCAGCATACCTTTGGGATGAATGCAATCAGATGACAACACCTAGACTGTGGGTTGGCTTGTGCATACTTGGAGAGGTTACCAAAGATCAGATAAATGGGCCACGCAGACACATGCCCAAACTGAGCGAGTTAAGTTGAGTTGGACCAGAACATGAGCCCAGCGACCACCCTTTCCAATTTGCAGCCATCGTCTCTTCTCTGCTTCATTATTTCATCTTGGGCTTGGTTCCAGGCATCAGAGGCATACAGTTCATCATATACATGTTGCTCACAACTGGTGACAGGAGATTTCCAGACCCACTTGAAAGGGGTGAGATGGAAATTTTTTGATAATGCTTTCGTGCATACTGCTCATATAACATCAAGGATGGGTCTGTAGAGAAGACTGTCCACAGAGAATGTCTGACTGTTACCTTCCTTTTTGTTTTCCCTTGTAGGTACCGATATGTTGATGGTAGTACGTTTCCACTTGTTGACTCCGAATATATCTTCAGGAGGGATCTCTTTCTGGGTAGTGTCAAACCTGGATGTCTCACTTGTGGCACTGAAGTTTGACAAGTCCTGTTATAGTTCGGGCACACGTACACCCTTATTTTATTCCTTACTCTTCGCTCATATGCCTAGCATCACTAAGCATTGTTTACCTTAGTTGATTTTCTCTTTTCAAGGTCATGTGACCAGGTGCACGTGATCGCAGGAATGTTCACCTGACTTGAGGCTAGACTCATGACATCATCGATGATGACATGCCTCATGTTCCTTATCTCTTTCTCACGTTCATCTCTGTTTGCTTCTTTTGTTCCAGAACATTCCATTCCCTTATCTTCGCCTGCCCTTAACCTAATTCAGACTCAGATACTTGCCCTAAAGTACTCGGTCATTACTATATAAACCATCCCTGTAATTCCCTCATACTTTAGTCCTATTCACTTCATTCCACCCACCTTCCAAGGTGCCTGCAACTCAGTAATACCACTTCCCTCTTCTCTGCCAGCTTAGCCCTCTGCCAAGGGGCCACTGTATGCTTTATCAACTCATCTCAGTCACTGTCATCATCTTCAACCTTGTCTTAGTTGTTCTCATTGACATCAGCACTGATAGTCACCGTCTCCTCATCTCAGTATTCCTTGTCCAGCCAATGGTTGCAGTCCGTAACAAGTCCTGGGTGTCAAAGTCTGGGGCTTGCTGGACCTCATGGACCAGCCGTGTGACTTCCACATCAGATTTCTAAGTGTTACTGGTGAGTTTCCATGTCATCAGATGCCAGACAGACATATTAGGCCATGGTCATGGAGGCGAGTAGCCACTATGTGCTCCCTCCCAGGAGCTAGGAACAATGGGGTCACAGGTTTGAGTTAACTCATCCACAGTAAGGAATGAGTTGGGATCATATGATGGACGATGTCGGTATGCATGTGCGAGGCTGAACTTATTGAACTGCATATGAAAGGAATTGAAGATGTGCAGGAACACATGTGGGATGATGGAGCTAGATGAGGAGGGTGGCTCTGGGTAGACTGCAGGCATTGGAGGCTTGGGCAACAAGTCTCAATACCTGACAGGCAGTTGTCGATTATGTGGAGAGAGGGCCTGTTCAGAATTTGGGTTGACCAGGACATTCAACGCGGATGGCTGCATAGATGTTTCTGCAGGGGGGTCAGCTAAAGGCTGCATAGAAATTGGGGCATCTTGGATAATTACAGATAGAGGTTGACTAGAAGTTCCCTGAGGCAATGATTTGAGCAATCAGAATAACCCAGTAATATGCATGTATTGACTCACCTTGCTGACCGAAGCTGAAGTGCCACTAGGACCATGTGGAGAGTTCAGCTGTCCAACACCCTGGAATCCAAGTTAGTTGCATAAGTGTAAAAAATTGACGATGTGCACCTGTGATTCATTGGCACCTACTCTGACCCACTTGTTTGGAGGCTCCTTGGTCAAGACGAATGTTGAGTTTGCTCGTGCAATTAGCTCAGCCTGCACTGGATGGTAGATGTGACATGTACTTCAATGTTGCATCAAACCTCTCTGGGATGAGAACATACGGGGACAGTTAGGGTGGCACTTAAACAAAGAAGGCATTAGTAGTGAACAGCACACCAAGATCAAGGAAAAAATGCATGACATTGGGAATCCAACATTGCACTATAAGGCACACTGCAGTATCAGAGATCAAAATTTCTAACATCAAACAAAACGATGAAGGCATGTGGAATCAAAGAGTGCATGCACCAACTGCATGTTCAGTGTGTCAGATCCGGAACATGTGTCATGAAGATGATGAAGTTGCCAGGGTTGACATCTGACTTATTAGTGTAGCTGCCATGATGACTAGTAGGGGTAATCAATGCTGCATGAGAGAAAGATTAGCCATGCGGTGGGTACAAGGACAGACTGGTAAAGCCGCGATAGGTGATGGTTATGTTGGGTAGGCCTGTATGTGTTCGAACCTATGGCCTGAGAAGAGGATATTGGCAAGGAAGGCTGGTAAAGAGGTCTTGAAGTGCGTGGTGCAATTGTAAGGAAAAGAAGAGGGGAGAAGACACCTCAATGAGTCTTCAACCCCACTGTTGCTTGATACAAGGGGGCAATGGGGCGACTCAATGGACACAAAGTCCAAAAGTGCTCTCTGCATGACACAAAGTCTGACTGCAGGAGAAGGATCAAGAGGCATAAAGCCAACTCAAGGGGACCAGGGATGGATGGGTACGCAATCTTAAGTGTTGGGGGAGGAGTGTGATGGCTTAGTTTTGAAGGCCTTGATGAGGAGATAGGAGTGAGAGGAGTGGTGTGGAATCTGGATTGATTGAGCGATGCGACAAGACAATAGCTGACGTAAGTTGTTTATCTTCACATCATGTGACCATGTCTACCGAAACCTTATCTAATCTAATCTCTCCAGCATGACAGTTGATAAGCAAACATCTTGCATCATTTATTACAAAGGCACTTTGATGCCTACGTCTTTCCCATTCTACAACACCCTACCTGTCATCCCCCCATCCCTGCATCTCAGGCATGTGCATCTCCTCCCATTTGTCCTGACCTTTGGTGTTACCACCTCCACAGTACGTTAGTCCCCAACTGGTAGGTAATATATCAGAGACCACTTACTTGGCTTGGGACAAGCGCACTCCCATTGTGTGGCTCTCCTTGCTTGCACTTGAGTAGGCATTTTGCCCACATGACTGGAAGCTTGTGCCTGGGAGAGGGAGGCTTGAGGGACAGGGACCTTGGGTTCAACTGTAGCTGTGTAGTGGTGGCAGGTATGGAGATGACAAAGGAATCCACCAGGTCTGCAGTAAAGGGGATTGAAAGGATGGGCATGTTGGCCAGCTTTGGAGTACATGGCATGAATGATGGCATCCAGGAATGTAAATCTCACTGGTTTCTCAATAATGGTCTGAGAAGTGATGGTGACATTGTGGTGGACCAGCCATACTGGCACACCTGTGTGGAACAGATCGTCACAGACTTTGCTGTTGGGGGTAAAACAACCCATCCAATCAGTGCAGACAGGAGGAGGAGTGGAAAGAGGATTGGTTACACAAGGCATGACATAAACAACATAGTCAAGGAATGTCATGATGTCCAAGAAATATTGTTGTGCTTGAGCAACAAATACGATGACATTGTGAAAGATCAGAGGGTGATTGAGAAGGACCATGACATTATGGCTCAGAGCCTTCAGAATCCAACTGGCGGTGTCCTTCTTGTCTCCACAGGGTTTTTTCCACTCATCATAGCATGCAGTGGCAATTTGGTGTAATGAGGCGATGCCCAATGCTTTATCCTACTTCAGTCGACCAACAAGGAAAGCAGTGTGGGGGAGGGGCTTGAAGTCTTTGAGGGAAGGGCAACACCATGCCCAGGAGAGAGGGTCAGGGGAAGAGCAATGATCACATTGAAGTACACAGACAGTGTATTCATATTCCTTGCAAAATAGTTGAGACCACTGGAAACAGTTGATGGGTCCAAAGCACCCATCTGCTCGAGCACGCAATTCCTCATCTTCATTGTGGGGTTTGGAGATGAAGGACATGTTCAGGGAGGTGAAAACGATCGGGCTATTGGTGTGGCAAGCGATGCATTTGGCATCAAAGCAATTGAAGGTGGCTTGGGTGCTATGTAAGCTTAGTGCCTGAGATAGCCTGACAAGACTCACCATCGTCAGGGCGGGTTTGAGGGGTGTACATGGACACAGAGGTGGACATGCTGGATAGGCCCATATGTGTTCGAACCTATGGCCTGAGAAGAGGATGTTGGCAAGGAAGGCTAGCAAAGAGGTCTTGAAGTGCATGGTGCAATTGTAAGGAAAAGAAGAGGGGAGAAGATGCCTCAATGAGTCTTCAACCCCACTGTCACTTGATATAAGGGGGCGATGGGGCGACTCAATGGACACAATGTCTGACTGCAGAAGAAGAATCAAGAGGCACAAAGCCAACTCAAGGGGACCAGGGATGGATGGGTATGTGATCTTGAGTGTTGGAGGAGGTGTGTGATGGCTTGGTTTTGAAGGCCTTGATGAGGAGATAGGAGCAAGAGGAGTGGTGTGGAATCTGGATTGATTGAGTGACACAACAAGACAATAGCTGATGTAAGTTGTTTAGTTCCATCGTTCCACGTGACATGACCACATTGATGAGCAAACATGTCCTATCACTCAATCATCCACACCACTCCTCTCGCTCCTTCTATCTCCTCATTGAGGCCTTCAAAACCAAGCCATTGCACTCCTCCCCCAACACTCAAGATCACGTATCTGTCCATCCCTGGTCCCCTTGAGTTGGCTTTGTGCCTCTCAATCCTTCTCCTGTGGTCAGACTTTGTGTCACACAGAGAGCACTTTTGGACTTTGTGTCCATTGAGTTGCCCCATTGCCCCCTCATATCGAGTGACAGTGGGGTTGAAGACTCATTGAGGTATCTTCTCCCCTCTTCTGTTCCTTATAATTATGCCATGCACTTCAAGACCTCTTTGCCAGCCTTCCTTGCCAGCATCCTCTTCTCAGGCCATAGGTTCGAACACATACAGGCCTACCCAACATGACCATCACCTATCACGGCTTTACCAGTCTGTCCTTGTACCCACCGCATGGCTTATCTTTCTCTTGTGCAGCCTTGATTACCCCTACTAGTCATCACAGAAGCTACACCTGCACTAATAACCCTCTCGTTATGGCACCAAACACGCATCCTAACCTTATCCACCTCCATGTAAGTGCTATACTAATCTCACTCCCATGGTAAGGACTGATAATCAAGGGCTTGTGTATAGATGGAAGTGATATCCTCTAACATCATAGGACGCTCCACAGTAGTGACTAGAGTGAAGGTTAGTCCTATCATCCTGGAAGCATAATAATTGACATTACTTACTGTTGTTCTCCTCCTGCCAGGCGATTATACACTGTGCATGCAGCCAGAAACCACCACTTAGCTCTGTTAACCAATTGCTTGCTTGGTAGAGTAAAACTATTCATGGGTCGTCTAACCTCCATTTGAGCAAGTTCCTGACCACCCTAGGTTGACCATTGGACTCATCCAACCACAGCAAAATTAGTTTGAAATTTTGATGCTGGAGCAGCACCAGCAAACCATGAGTAGCTGTGCAACTCATTTTCCAAGTCATTGACAGGTGTGGTCAAGCGGCATAAATACTGGAACCCACTAACAGTCATGTCCAAAGCACAGTGAGTGGTCAGATCCAGATGCGTAATATGATGGAATGCAGACACGTTCAGGAGATGCACAAAGTGTGTTTGAAACAACAGGATAGGATTGACTGAGAGTTGCTTTAGGTACGTGAGGCTATTGAGCACATTGAGGATCACCTTGAATTAACAGAGGCTGTTCCCTCCTGCATTCAAGGCGAGGTTGATCAGGTTAGGGCAGCGATGGAGGAGCATTGTGACAGTGCTAGGGGGGACAGACATGCTGATGTAAAGGCAGAGGACAGTCTTTGACCTCATAGTGAGTGAGCATAAGAGGCTCTGTGCACGGGCTTCGGATAAGATGCTGATTTTTCTGTAAAGGATGGGCTCAATCCTTTGCAAGAAGAACTTCAGCTCAATGGTAAGACAGCAGTCTGGGGCGCTTACCATACTTTCATGTGATGGGCTACCCGTATGTAGTTGGCCAGATCGTGCGGCTTTCTACTTGCTAGTAAAAACACTATTCATTCCAGCTTATTGGGCAGATTTGTCCTGTAAAGGTTGGAAACAACAACCATAGGCAATGATGACAGGTGGGGATGAAGTGGACCTCCGGAATGTAAGGGGGGGATTTATTCCATGTTCAAATTACTGAGATGTCTTGCTAGAAATACAGCAGAAGGTTCACGGATCATGCAACACTCGCTGCCCTTTCAAACTTACTAACCATACCAAAAGGCTCATAACTAACATATGGCCATACTCCATGGACAATGGTCTCAACTCTTGTCCAGGTATCTTTCAGATCTTAGCATAATTCGCCTTATGTGACGCTAGAACAGGGACTTTGGTGTGGTCATGGCCAAGCCATGATATGACTACACCATGACCTTATTGACAATAAAATGGCCACTTTCATTTCCAGATACTGACTAGAAGGCTTTGGTGTGGCCATGGCCATGGTGTGGCATGGCATGACATTATCCGGTACATAGATAGATCATTCCATGTAAGTTTTAAACATCTCATCATCCCTGCAGGGTGGATGGATGGAAAGGTTTAATTCTATTCAATTGCTTTGCCAGTTAGCATAGTCACTGACCCGTTGTCTCCAGTCTGAATAGCGGTCACACGCCACTGCTGTCGTTACTATAAATTATACCATAGAGTCAGCTGGTCGTGTGCACGCTTGCCCCAGTCTATTATCTTTGTCTCTGCCTGAATGACGACCAGTGCAAGTGTCCCCTCCTAGAGCAAATCACAGAGTATATTTCAATCATTCTGTATACCCATTGACTGACGTTCCTTTGGTAGAGCTCCTGGAAATTATCGCTATAGAGGCCATGTCATCAGATGCCCTGTGTCTCTCCACCACACTCTTGATGACATGTTAGCAGGGGCTGACCAATGAGCCCATGTTGCTAACATGGGCATCATAGTCAACCACACAGACCAGTGTGTAATATAATGCATTACTTATCAGTGTCTCTGACAGTGCAGCCAAGAGAGAACCATTTGTACAAGTCCTACAAGGAACTACTACGGTGGATTCCCACTATCCGTGACATCCCTCTGACTGACCTGCACGATGCTCTATAACAAGTGAGAACCCAATTCCTTTGTCTTTGTACAATGGGACTCAAGAGGATTTAGCTCAGACATGGTGCTAACAGTGGTCATACTGACAATACCCGCAGACTAAAAGTACAGGTCATCAACTGACTCATACAGGGCACGCTGAGACCTGAACCTCCCCTCAGCACAGAAGACAAGACCGGGTGAGGCTTCTACAATGATGTGACTGGACGCCTTTTATGTCCAGTTGACTATGACTAGAACGATTCTGAGTAAGTGATTTCTGTGCTGTGACATGTTTCATAACTAACTATCCCAATGATATAGCCAATGGCAGAAGATATGTGAGTTTCATCCCAACTATCTCGTCACTGCCCAGTCTTGGCTGGCATTTCTATATGCTGGTGGCCAGTTTGATCCCAACAACCCTGATAATGGCCTGTTCAAGGGCAAAATCTTAGAGAAGGTAAGTCCTGCCATCATGAAAGTTTATGTTGTTGCTGACTCTCTATTCCCAGGCCTTCAAAGCTATTCTTATTTCTCCGAGTGCTGCAGAGGCCTTGGAGAACGAGAGCCCCAAGGGATCCTCTTTGATGAGACATCACCGAGATGAAAGACAGATATGGGCTCACATGGTGAAACTAATAGGTATGAAGACAGTTGAACCCCATGCTATAGCCTATGTGGCTTGCCAGGTGAGTTAACCACTTAGTATTGACATCAATTATGATATTAACCAATCATTGAACTGCTTGGTAGGTTCGTTTTGCCCTATCCTCTGTCAGTTCATGGGCAATTGTTGACGGTGTCTTTGACACCCATGAATTCTATGAGGCAATAGTGGAATGGTTCGAGGAAATCAAGACTGAGGAGGACAAAAGGTTGGTCGATGATCTCTTGTTGTGGTAGAACAGGTAAGTCCATCAGTCGTTTCACATCATAATTGACACTAATCAGTAAGTGCAGGAGAGTATTTGGACCAACATTTGCTTTTCAGATTGAGCAAGACCATCTCACTCAGAGGTCTGTGGTGAGGTTGCTGAAGATGCACCATATCACTACTTATGGCCCGACTGTCGTATAGTTCAATCAGTGTACTATCTGTGAGCGAATTATGAATCACATTGAATTATGCATCCATTAGGCATAGTTCATATGGTGGGTGGTGAAGAAGGGGATGTATAAATTTTTCATTTGGTTGCCTCTACTCCTGGCCTGATAGATTTTCTGTTTTGTAATCATGTAGTTCAAAACTGCTCACCATCGCAATGACGTTGTCAAGTGCACATAAATATACTGGTGGTCAAGTCAGTGATCTCTGCTCATACATATATGTGTCGCACATATTCCTCTTTCTAACCCTTATTTGACTTTGACATCAAACTGACTGTATTACAGCAGGTTGAACATGGATGAACTCCTTGCAAGACACCATGTCATTGATAGCCCTTCTCGACAGGTCCCAGTATGGCACTACTTATACAGTTGAACCATACCCATAAGTCTCTGTGACTCTTACCAACTCAGGTGATATGTGCCTTGGCTGACTGTCCGATGCTCATTCTCCACAGGACTCACCATTATAAGGGACATATCAGACCCACCAAAGTGATAAACCTTGGCCATCTTCACCAAGCCATATGATGTGTATATTTACTGATTGTCCAACACTTATTTTCCAGAAGACCTACCATTATAAGGAATACATAAGGTTGGCCTAGCTGATAAATCTTGGCCACCCTTGCCAAGCCACATGAAATTTATCATTGCTAACCATCCAACACTCATTTTACAGAAGACCTACCATTATAATGAGATTATAGGCTCTCATCAGAGTGATAGACCTTGGCCATCCTCACCAAGCTGTGTAGTGTGTGTATTTACTGATCATCCGACACTTATTTTCCAGCAGACCTACCATTATAAGGGGTACATAAAGTTGGCCTAACCAATAAACCTTGGCAACATTTGCTGAGCCATGTGAAATTTGTTTTTGCTGACTAACTGACACTCATTTTCCAGAAGACCTACCATTACAAAGTACTTATAAGCACTTAGAGGATATCTTTTATACTGTTTGTATTACACAAATTTGATTTATTACCAAGGCATTATAAGGCATTATCATAAAATCTGGAGTCTCGTGATGTACTGGCTTTAATCTGGTTAAAAAATATAGCAGTTGGCTACAAGGAAGAAAAGATTAATTTGTAAGCTCAAAAGTTATGTAACCAGATTACAGTAAAGCCAGTAGGATTGAGTGTGATATAAACAATGCTGGGGGGCAACTGTCATACTTTGTCCTTGGTGGGACTAACATAGACCTTTGGGGCACTATGTAGTTGAATCAAGCACAATAGGGACTGGGATACTCATGTCAGTGTTGCCAACAAGCAAGATCCAGTTGATGATGGTTGGGGGTGGATGATGAGGACAAGGAAGGTCAAGAGTGTCCACTCAAGGTAGGATGAAGATGTTGAGATTATTAGTTTTACTAGTAATTGAAATGGCTACACAAAAGGGTAGACTTATCCTAATGTGTCAGTCAAACATCAGTCAGAACATCAGTCAGGTTATTAGGTTAATAAACCTAATGACATTGGGATAGTCAGTCAATGTTGCCAGCTGCAACGATGGGCTGAATGAGAAAGACAAAGACAAGGAGACGGTGACTGATGGTGTCGACATCGACAAGTACGATGAGGACAAGGTCAAAGATGGGAACAGCGACTGAGAGAATACAATATAGCATGCGAGTGGCCCCAAGCAGAGGGCTAGGCTGGTGAAGAGAGAAGGGAGTAGTAACACTGAGTTGCAGGCACCATTGGAGTGGTGGGTGGAATGAAGTGATTAGAACTAAGGTACAAAGAAATTACAGGGAGGGTTTATATACTACAACTGAGTACCTTAGGGCAGGCATCTGAGTCTGAATTAGTTAAGAGCAGGCATAGAATATGGAATGCGATGGAATGTTCAAGAAGAAAAGAAGTAAATGGTAATAACCATGAGAGAAAGATAAGGGGCATAAGGTATGACATCATCAATGATGTCATAGGACTAGCCTCATGTCATGTGCCAGTTCCCATGGTCACATGCACTAGGTCATGTGACTTTGGGAAGAAGAAAGTGGTGGCCCAAACTATAACACTCTCCTCTATTCACCAGATTTGAGGTCCAACTGCGAGTCTACAAATTCAGTATAGGAGGGTCTGAACAGAGAGAACAGGGAAGTGAATTGTGAGATGGAGATTCCTCGAACTGGGTGAGGTGCAGAGGGATGTAGTTTATGGAAGTCATTGATAGCGTCCTGCGTATGTTTTAGGTTATCTACAGGTTCCCAGGTGCAATCCACCTCATCCCATCCTTTCCAATGGATGAGGTACTGTAATTTTCCGTGTGAAAGTCAACTAGTGGCTATGAAATCAACCTCATATTCTTTGTGATGGTCTTCAGTAACCATGATGGCATCTGGTTTAAATATGGGCTGGCCAGCTAGTGGGGCTTTATATGGTTTAACACAGGAAACATTGACCATTGGATGGATGGAGATGGAGGAAGGGAGGTGGAGAGTGATGGCATTAGGGAGGATGGCAGTAATACAATACAGACCAATGAATTTCTGTGTTAATTTTTGTGTGGGGTAAAGGAGTGAAAGGTGGTTGGTGGACAACCAGACCAGGTTCCCGATGGCATAGATAGGAGCATGAGAACATTTAGACTCTTGGTCATGGACCATTTGATCTCTGGATTTAGCGAGTGTGGTGGCTATTTCATTGTGTGATTTTGCCATAAATGATGCAGCTAACCCCCCAGGGGTAGTGGATGACGAGGGTTCGATCCCTAGATGTGGTTGATAATTACAGAAGGGGGTAGTGCTGGTGGCAGTAGTAAGGGAGGAATTGTGCATGAATTGTGCCATTTTGATCCATTCACTCCAAGAGTCTTGTTGTTTTGCAATGTATGCTCTAAGGTATGCCAGTACCTCGTGATTGATCCATTCCGTTTGTCCGTCTGTTTGTGGATGGTACACTGTGGACAACTTCTGTTGAATCCCTAAGACCTTGCAGAGTTTCTTGGTGAACTCCAACACAAATTGCGGTCCCCTGTCCAAAACAATAGTATTAGGAAGTCTGTGGATACACCAAACATGATCTCTAAATAAAACAGCCAAATTGGCAGAAGAAGTTGTTTTTGTACAAGGAAAAAGAACAATTTCTTTTGAAAAGTGATCAACTATGATGCCAATGGTGTCGTACCCTTTGGAGGTAGGGAATCCTGTGATGAAATCGATAGATATATCTGTCCAAGGATGTGAAGGGATAGGAAGTGGCATTGATTTTCCTGCTGGTGGCTTTGATGAACCCTTCATGAGGGAGCACACCTGGCAGTGTTCTACATAGGAAGTGATATTCTTGGCTGCACCAGGCCACCAATAAAATTGTTTTATAGCACTAATAGTGTGGTCTCAACCTGGATGGCCTGCCATAGGAGAATCATGAAAAAGGGATATAAGTTTGTTGCAAAGAGAAGATGGTACAAAAATGATGCCATTCAAAGTTCTGAAGAGTTTGTCCTGAGCATAATATTCGTATTTATTAATGGCATCTACACCCAGTTTTTCTGATTATGTTGTTAATTTAGTTTCAAAGTTTGGTGCAAGAGATGTAGAGGAGATGGCTTGTACTCCTGTGGAACCAAAACCTTTTTCATTTTGTTGGGACTCCTCTAGAGTCATTTGTTCTGTAAGTGTTGGGTTTTCTATTTTTTCAATAATTAGTTGCGTGATGTGATCATGTTTAGAAATATGAAATGGAGTGTCCATGTGGTTGAACAGGATTACCCCAATTTCTCCCCTATAATCAGTGTCAATGACTCTGGCCATGATGTTGATTTTGTGTTTGAAAGTGAGTCCTGAGTGTAGGGCAATCCTGCTGTAGGTACCAAGGGGGAGCTGAATCTTGATGTGTGGGGATGAGGAGTTGGTCATAGGTGGGGATGTCAAGATTGCTGGTAGAGTACAGATTGAAACCTGCTGCTGTGGAGGAGCCCTTGGTGGGTAGTTGAGTGTCGGAGGAAGTGAGTGACACAGGGATAGATAAATTAGAAGATCACAGAATAACAGAGAGAGAAATGGTGATATTTTCATTTAAATTATCGATGGTGTCCCCATGATCTGGGTGATGAGAGAGAGCATCAGCATGTTCATTCGTGTTGCCTAGCTTGTAAATTAAAGTATAGTTGAATTCTTGAAGTAACTCATGCCAGTGAGCTTGTCATCCAGATAATGTTTGTGGTTTTTTCCAGTACTTGAGATTTTTATGGTCTGTCCAAATCTCAAAGTCAGCTTTTCTGATGAGATAGTGTTGCCACTCCTCAAGAGTGTGTATAATGGCCAAAAGTTCCTTGTCATAGACAGGGTAATTCCGCTCAGCAGATGAGGAAGAATGAGAAAGGAAAGCGCATAGGTGCCATAAATTATCCTCCCCTTGAATTGATAATACTGCACCGGTGGCAATGTCACTAGTATCGGTTTCCAAACACATAGGGTGGGCAGGGTTGGGATAAGCGAGAAGGGGTGCTTTGGTGAATTGGTTTTTGAGTGTGTCAAATGCATGTTATGGTGCCGCCCCCTATGTGTATGGTACATCTTTTTTAGTTAAATCATTGAGGGGGTGTGCAATTTGTCCGAAGCCCTTGATGAATCGATGGTAATAATTACAGAGGCCAAGAAATGACTGCAGCTGCTTGAGCTTGGTAGGGGCTGGCCATTCCAGAATGGTGTCAACTTTCTTGGTTTGCATGGTAACACTGTCTTTTGAGATGTGCATTCCTAAAAAATCAACATTGTCAGCATTAAATACGCATTTTTCTGGTTTTGCATAAAGGTCATTCTCATGTAAGTGTTGGAGAACTTCCTTCATGATTTCAGAGTGCTCTTCATTAGTCTTTTTGCACATGAAGATGCACATGTTGTCCAAATAAATGATAACCACCGTGTACATGTTGTTAAATATATCATTTATCATCTGTTGGAATGTGGGTGGTGAATTAGTCATTCCAAAATACATAACCACGGGTTCATAAGCGCCCAAGGGTGTGACAAAGGCTGCTTTCCACTTGTCACCTTCTTTGATGTGGACATTGTTATATCCTGTTGCGGACTACAACGACGACTTCAATGAGAAAGATGGAAACAAGGAGATGTCGGAAAATGATGTCAATGTCAACAAAGATGATGAGAACGAGGTCAAAGATCAGTATGGCGACTGAGATGATGTGATATAACATATAGTGGTCCCTTTGCAGAGGACTAGGCTGGCAAGGAAGAGGAGAGTGGTACCACTAAGTTGCAGACACCTGATGAGGTGGGGAACGAAGTGAATAGGACTAAGATAGGAGGGAATTACAGGGAAGGTATATATATAATGACCGACTACCTTAGGGCAGGTGTCTGAGTTCGAATTAACTTTAGGGTAGGTAAAGATAAGAGGATGAAGAATGTTCTAGAACAAAAGAAAAACGACGGAAATGAATGTGTGAAAAGATAAGGGAGCACGAGGTATGATGTCATTGATGACATCATAAGTCTAGCCTTGAGTCATGTGAATGTTCCCACAGTCACGTGCACCTAGTCACGTGACTTTGGAAAGAGAAATTGACTAAGTAAAATGGTGCTCAGTGATGCATGCATATGAGCGAACAGTAAAGTGAAAAATAGGGTGTACGTGTGCCCGAACTATAACACTACCCCCCATTCGCCAGATTCAAGGTCCAACCGCGAGTCTGCAAATTCGGTATAGGAGGGTCCAAACAATGAGAAAATGGAAAGGAATTGTGTGTTGGAAATGCCCCGAATGGGGTGCGGAGCGGAGGGGTGAGAGTGATGAAAGTCGTTGATAGCGTCCTGCGCATGATGCAAATTAGCGGCCAGTTCCCAGGTGCAATCCACCTCGTCCCATCCTTTCCAATGGATGAGGTACTATAACTTTCCTCGAGAAAGCCTGCTGGTGGTGATAAAATCTACCTCATATTCTTCATGACGGTCCTCTGTGACCGTGATGGTGTCTGGTTTAAATACGGGCTGGCCAGCCAGCAGGGCTTTATAGGGTTTTACTCAGGATACATTTACTGTAGGATGGATGGAGACGGAGGAGGGAAGATGGAGGGTAACAGCATTAGGAATGACGGTGGTAATACAATATGGACCGATGAATTTTTGCGTTAATTTACATGCGGGGTATGGGAGTTTGAGGTGGTCGGTGGATAACCAAACCAGGTCACCGATAGCATAAGAGAGAGTGATGGAATGTTTAGACTCTTGGCTTTGTACCATCCGGTCTCTGGATTTAGTGAGTGTGGTGGTGATTTCGTCATGTGACTTGGCCATAGAAGAAGCGAGTGACCCCCCAGGGGTAGTGGAGGAGGAAGGTTCTACTCCTCGTCAAAGGTGATAATTATGAGTTACTTCAAAGGGGGTAGTGCCAGTGGCCGTGGTCAAAGAGGAGTTATGGACAAACTGCGCCATTTTCAGCCAATCACTCCAAGAGTCTTGTCATTTTGCAACGTATGTTCTGAGATATGCCAGTACCTCGCAGTTAATTCATTCGGTTTATCCGTCTGTTTGTGGGTGATACGCCATTGACAGCTTCTGCTGGATCCCCAAAACTTTGCACAGCTCTTTCATAAACTCCAACATGAATTGTGGTCCCCTGTCTGAGACAATAGTGTTAGGTAGTCCATGCATACACCAAACATGGTCTCTAAATGAAAGTGCCAGATCGGTGGAAGAAGTAGTTTTAGTACAAGGAAACAAAACAATTTCTTTTGAAAAACGATCGACTATGACGCCGATGGCATCGTACCCTTTGGAGGTGGGAAAACCTGTAATGAAATCGATAGATATGTCGACCCAAGGGCCGGAAGGAATTGGGAGAGGGATTAATTTTCCTGCTGGTGGCTTTGACGAGCCCTTCGTGAGGAAGCACACCTGGCAGTGTTCAATGTATAGAGCAATGTCTTTGGCTGCACCTGGCCACCAATAGAATTGTTTAACAGCACTAATGGTGCAGTCTTGGCCTGGATGGCCCGCCATTGGAGAATCATGAAAAAGAGAAATGAGTTCGTTATGAAGGGAAAGGGGCATGAAAACAATGCCATTCGAAGAGCAGAAGAGTTTGTCCTGAGCATAATATTCATATTTGTTAATGGCGTCAACGCCTAACTGTTCGGATTCATTCATTAGTTTCGTTTCAAAGTTAGAGTAAAGAGAAGTAGAAGTCATTGCTTTGACTCCGGTAGAGCCAAAGCCTCTTTCATTTTGTTCTGACTCTTCTAGAGTCTTTTCTTCAGTTAATGTTGGATTTTCTATTTTTTCAATAATTAGTTGCGCAATACGGTCATGTTTAGAAATATGGAAAGGTGTTTCGGCATGGTTAAACAGGATAACCCCAATTTCTCCCCTATAATTGGCGTCAATGACTCCAGCCATGACATCGATTTTGTGCTTGAAGGCGAGGCCTGAATGGAGGGCAATCCTGCCATAGGTACCAAGGGGAAGTTGGATTTTGACATGGGTGGGAATAAGGAGCTGATCATGGGTGGGAATGTCAAAATCCAATGTAGAGTACAGGTCAAAACCTGCCGTGGCGGAGGAACCCTTGGTGGGGAGACGAGCATCGGGGGAAGTAAGGGAAATGGGAATAGATAGATTAGAAGATTGCAAAACTGTAGAGGGAAATATGGTGATGTTTTCATTAAGGTTATTGATTGTGTTGCCATGGTCAGGACGATGAGAGAGCGCATTGGCACATCCATTTGTGTTGCTGGGTTTATAGATAAGTGTGTAATTGAATTCCTGTAGAAGTTCATACCAGTGAGCTTGTTGTCCCAATAATGTTTGTGGTTTTTTCCAATACTCGAGATTTTTGTGGTCTGTCCAAATCTCGAAGTTAGTTTTTCCAATTAAATAGTGTCACCACTCCTCGAGAGCACATATGATAGCCAATAACTCCTTGTCATAGACAGGGTAGTTCTGTTCCACAGAAGAAAAAGAATGAGAAAGAAAGGTGCAAGGGTGTCACAAATTATCCTCCCCTTGAACCGATAATACCACGCCCGCGGTGATATCACTTGCATCAGTTTCTAACCACATTGGTTGAGAGGAGTCCGGATATGCAAGTAATGGTGCTTCGGTAAAATGTTTTTTGAGTGTGTCAAACACAGTTTGTTGTGCCACCCCCCAGGTGTATGGAACATTCTTTTTGGTGAGGTCATTAAGGGGGTGAACAATTTGTCCGAAGCCCTGTATAAAACGCCGATAATAATTACACAAACCAAGAAACAATTGTAGCTGTTTCAGCTTTGTTGATGCTGGCCATTCCAAAATGGCATCAACTTTTTTAGTTTGCATGGCCATGCCGTTTTTTGAGATGTGCATCCCTAAAAAGTCAACATTGTCAGCATTAAATATGCATTTTTCTGGTTTGGCATATAGGTCGTTCTCACGCAAGCGCTGTAGAACTTCCTTCACAATCTCTGAGTGTTCTTCATTCGATTTTTTCCATGTGAAGATACACATGTTGTCGAGATACACGATAATGACAGCATACATGTCGTTGAAGATATTGTTCATCATTTGCTGAAATGTTGGTGGAGAGTTAGTCATGCCAAAATACATTACTACCAGTTCATAAGTGCCCAAGGGGGTTACAAACGCCACTTTCCATTTGTCACCTTCTTTGATGTGGACGTTGTTATAGCCCCAGCAGAGGTTGAGACAAGTAAACTTGTTGGCACCTTTTAATCAGTCCACCAGAGAAGAAATGAGTGGCAAGGGATAGGAGTTTTTTACTGTTCCCTCATTTAAGTAATGGTAATCCATGACCAGTCGTTTCTTGCTAGTCTTTTTTGGAATAAAGAATACGGGAGCTGTTTATGGTGATTTTGATGGGCATATATAGCCCTTTTCTTACTTGGATGCGATGAAGTTCCTGACTTCTTCTATTTCAGTATCAGAGAGGGGAATAACTTGACCCTTTTTCGGAATGAATTCAGGTTTGAGGTCAATAGCATGATCCCAGGGTTTTCGAATGGGCATGCGCTTAGATTCTTCTTTGCTGAAGATGTCAAGGAATTCATGATATTGTTTCAGGACCTTTTTGTTGCAGGCTGCAACAACGACTTGTTCGACCAGGAACACGGATATGAGAAGGCGACAGTAATCGGTGTCAACGTCGACGAGTACAACAAGGACAAGGTTGAAAACGGGTACGGCGATAGCAAGGATACGATATAGCATTAACGGCCCCTTGGCAGAGGGCTAAGCTGGCAGAGAGGAAGGAGGAGCAGTATCACTGAGTTGCAGGCACCAGTTGAGGTGGGTGGAACGAAGTGAATAGGACTAAGGTAGGAGGGAATTACAGGAGAGGTTTATATACAATGAGTGACTACCTTAGGGCAGGTATCTGAGTCTGAATTAGCTTTAGGGTAGGTAAAGATAAAGGACGAAGAACGTTCTGGAACAAAAGAAGAAAGACAGAGATGAATGTGGGAAAAGATAAGGGAGCATGAGGTATGAGGTCATCGATGACATCATAAGTCTAGCCTCATGTCACGTGAAGGTTCTCGCGGTCACGTGCACTAAGTCACATGACCTTGAAAAGAGAAATTGACTAAGTGAATGTTGCTCAGTGATGCATGCATATGAGCAAAGGATAAAAGTAAAAATAGGGTGTACGCATGCCCGAACTATAACACTTTTCCACAAGCCCTTCTTCGATGGTGCATACCGGAACCCATTGCTTTGTTTGATTAGCTTTGCAATGTTTCGTGCATCTATTGAAGGTTGCAGTTTTTGCCACCCAATCGATGAGTGGGTTGTGTCAGTAAAACCAATCATACCCCAAGATCACTTCATGGGATCCTAGGGTTGCAACTAGCGCATCCATGCCTTCGGCATGTCCATTATAGGATAAAACAATGGAAACATACTCGTGGATCATTCTATGTTTCGAGGAAGACCCATCTGCATTAGTGACATTCATTGGATTGAAGAGGGGGTAAGTTGTGATTCCCATCTCCGTTACCCAGTGTTTGTTGACGAAGGTTTGAACTGCTCCAGAATCGAGGAGTGACGAGGTTGTTCGAAAGGTCCAGTCTCCCATTTTGGTCTGGAAATAAACATCAGTGTCAATATCGAATTCTCCTCCTTGAGAGGCATCGGGTTCCTGGTGGGAAAAAGAAGCTTGGGGGGCTTTATATGAAGAAATTTGAGAGGATCGTTCATTTAACAGGGAATTAAGTGCACTATTATTTTCCGGTGCCACACTCAAATGAGACGCCCTTTCGGAAGTGAGTCCGTATACAAAATTATTCAAAGAGGTTTTGTCATTCCCTTCAGCCCTAGGGGCTATGTCATGGGATTTTGACGATTCCTCTCTGTCCATCTCCCCTTCGATAGGTAAAACAGAGAAACGATTTGGAGAAGAAAAAGGAATAGAAGAAATGAAACTAATGTCCTTGGCTGAGTAGGTACCCCCTAGATCTACTCGGCTGTCTCTTTTCCCTTGAGTCCTTTGGCTGCGAGATGCCATGCTCTCGTTGTAAAAAGATCAAAGTAGTAGGCCTGCACCTCTTCGTTTTGCCAGTCTGGTACTGATGAAGTGCAGGAGTGATGAGATGAGAAGGAGGAGGAGTCGGCCGTGATAGAGGCAATGGCCGTTGTGGGAGCGAGCGGTATTTCGCAGTTTTGTCGAGGTGGATAATTGGTTCTCCCGGTCATGGGGTCAAACAATGGGTGCTGTCTAGGTTTTCTCGGTTCCTTACAGTTCTGAGAGATGTGTCTTTTTTTGCCGCAATTGTAGCAGTCCCAATTGTCGACTCAGGGTAGGTTTTGGACAGCGCATATGTCCTGCATTGGGACCCCTTGACCCGGTTGAGTGCTGACCGCCGTAAATTGTGATTCCATTTGATACTGATTTCTAGGAATGAAGCTACTCTTGCTTCATTCCAGGCGTATCTTGTGGAACATTTTTCTGATCTTGATGGCAGTGTCTTCCCAAGACTTGAGATCTTCTTTGATGGCGGGATGGCGGAGGCATACTTGAAGGTACACGTTGTAATCAATGCTCTCCTTGTAGAGTTGGAGGGCAATACTGGGCTCCATCTCCGCATCGATTTGCAACAAATTGAATTGCTGCGTGTAGACCTCTATAGGAAGAGATCCTTGTCATAATGCGACTAACTTCTTGTATGCCTCTACTTTGAGGACATTGATTTGAAAATGTTTTTCTATGTGCTCTTTGAGCACCTTCCACATTGGCCAGAGGCCCTTGACTGGATACTGCTCAATCGTCACTTGAGCAAAGTCTGCAGCTCGTCTGTTCATTTGTAGGAGCACCGCGACGGTCCTTTGGTGGTCATCTAAATTTGGCTGACAATCCACCCATGCACCTATTTTTGTCCACCAGATGCGGAACTTATTTCGGTCACCGTCCCAGGTACCAGGATCGGTGAAGGCCTTGTATGCGTTTGAGGAGGAGGTGGAGGTAGTCGTTTGATTCTGAATCAGAGTTTGCATGGCCGCGGCCATGAGTGTCATCTGTTTGGACAAATCATCCCATAGTTGGTTGCCAGACATCCTTACTGCCTGTTATCTTCCAAACGGGCTCTGGGGATTTACTGGTAATGAGTGGGTTTGACGATTTGGGAGTGGGGTCGAAGAACGCGGAGGTCTTCAGGATATTCTTCAACAGGGCGGATGTACTTGGGGTGTCGAGCTCTTTTAACTCGTGGGATTTTCTTTCTCCTTAGGTAGAGTCCATTAGTACCTTCTGGCTCGGGTGTGTGGTCATTTGGGTTGACCAAGGGAACTGGAGATGGTTCTCATGGAGGTGTTGGGGTACGGTCTCGAACGTTGAGACGGTAAAATGCTAAAGCTGCGGCTTCTCTCTGAACTTCGATACGTTCAAGCCACTTAGTATGGGTCATAGACGAAGAAGGGGGTATGCAGTGTGGACCAGCTTCTGACAGTCCTATTCAAGTGTTGTGGACTGCAACAATGACTTCAATGAGAAAGACGGAAACGAAGAGACGTTGGAAAACGGTGTTGACATTGATGAAGATGACGAGAACAAGGTCAAAGATCAGTATGGTGACTGAGACGATGCGATATAACATATAGTGGTCCCTTTGCAGAGGACTAGGCTGGCAAGGAAGAGGAGAGTGGTACCACTAAGTTGCAGGCACCTGATGAGGTGGGTGGAATGAAGTGAATAGGACTAAGGTAGGAGAGAATTACAGGGAAGGTATATATACAATGACCGACTACCTTAGGGCAGGTGTCTGAGTTCGAATTAGCTTTAGGGTAGGTAAAGATAAGAGGATGAAGAATGTTCTAGAACAAAAGAAAAATGACGGAAATGAATGTGCGAAAAGATAAGGGAGCACAAGGTATGATGTCATTGATGACATCATAAGTCTAGCCTCAAGTCACATGAATGTTCCCGTGGTCATGTGCACCTAGTCACATGACTTTGGAAAGAGAAATCGACTAAGTAAAATGGTGCTCAGTGATGCATGCATATGAGCAAACAGTAAAGTAAAAAATAGAGCATATGCATGCCTGAACTATAACATATCCCCATCTCAGGTCAAGACAAGTGAATTTATCTGCACCCTTGAGGTGGTCAACAAGGGAAGAAATGAGAGGAAGAGGATACAAGTTCTTGACAGTACCCTCATTTAGATATCAGTAATCCATTACCAACCATTTCTCCCTGGTTTTCTTTGGAATAAAGAAGACTGGAGCCGTTTGTGGGGATTTGGATTGGCAATATAGCTCTTTTCTTGTTCAGATTGGATGAAGTTCTGGACTTCTTCTATTTCAGTGTCAGAGAGTGGGATAACCCAACCCTTTTTTGGAACAAAGTTGGGTTTGAGGTTGATGGCATGATCCCAGGGTTTACAAACCAGCATCTGTTTGGATTCCTCTTTGCTAAATATGTCTAGGAATTCATAGTATTGTTTCAGCACCTTTTCTGTGAGCCCTTCTTCGATGGATCGGACTGGGATCCATTGTTGGGTTTGATGGGCTTTACAGTGTTTGGTGCATTTATTGAATGTTATTGTTTTAGCCACCCAATCAATGAGTGGATTGTGTTGGTAGAACCAGTTGTATCCTAAGATCACCTCATGGGAGCCTAAGGTTGTGACTAGCACATCCACTCCCTTGGAATGTCCATTATAAGAGAGAATGATTGATACGTACTCATGGATCATTCCATGTTTGGAAGAGGATCCAGCTGTGTTAGTGACATTCATGAGGTTTGAGAGGGGATATGTTTGAATTCCCATCTCAGTGACCCAGTGTTTGTTGACAAAAGTCTGGACTGCTCCAGAGTCCAGAAGCGAAGAGGTTGTTTAAAAGGTCCATTTGCCTTTCTTGTCCTGAAAGTAAATGTCAGTGTTCACATCAAATTCCCCTCCTTGGGAGGTATTGGGTTCTTTGTGAGAAAATGAGCTTTGGGGGAATTTATAGGAAGAAGTTTAAGATGATTATTCATTCAATAGGGAATTAAGTGCACTATTATGATCTGGTGCCACGCTCAATTGAGATGCCCTTTTGGATGTAAGTCTGTATGTATAACTATTCAAAGAAGCTACATCATCTACTTCAATGTCCATCTCCCCTTCAATATCAAGACAAGAAAAACGGTTCTGAGAAGAAACGGAAAATGGAATTGAAGTAAGAAAATTGTCCTTAGCCGAGCAGGTACCCCCCAGATCTACTTGGCTTTCCCTTTTCCCTTAAGTCCTTCCGCGGCCAACTGCCACACCCTTGCTTCATACAAATCAAAGTAATACATCTGTGCTTCTTCATTTTGCCAGGCAGACATTCCTGATATTGGAGAGGGGGAGGAGGTGGCTGCAACTGAGGCAATGGCCATTGTAGGAGTGAGCAGAATCTTGTGGTTTTGGAAACAGGGTGGAGCATATGAGGTTCAACTGGTGAGGGGGTCAAAGGTGGCTTGTCCTCAACCATGAGTGTGCCAAGGTTTCTTGCAGTTATGAGATATGTGCCCCTGCTTGTTGCAGTTGTAGCAAGTCTGAGTATCGGGACCTTACACTGCTCAGATGTCTTGCATAGGGGCACCTTGACCTGGTTGCATTCTGACTGTGGTAAAACAAGGCACTTCGGATTGCATAGATGTGGGCACGATGGTCTTGGATCATTCTAACCACATCCAGTTGAATGTTTTCCTGACAGCAACCATGTGCTTTTTCCAGGTTGCCAGGTTGTCAGTTAGCAGGGGATCTCATAATGAAAGTTGAAAATAGATATTATAATCTATGTTTTCCTTCTAAACATGGAGAGTGTACATGTCATCCATGTTGGCATTGAGATGGAGTATGTCAAACTGTTGGGTGAAGACCTCGATGGGTAGTCAGTCTTGTTTGAATGCAGCTAGCACCTAATACACTTCTTCTTTTAGAACATTGATTTGAAAGTGATCTTCAATGTCTTTTTTGACCTGCACCCAGACTGGCCAGACTAAAAGTTTTTTAGCTGGATCAGGTTCCTGGTCTTCCAACTTGTTGTAACACATGAGTTGGATCCGGGCAAAATCAGAAGCTTTGCTGCTTAAACATAAGAGGGCAGCAGCAGTTTTTTGTTTATTGTTGAGGCTGGTTTGGCACTCAATCCAGGTGACCAATCAAACCCACCAGTTACAGAAGGTTTTATGATCACCATCCCAGATCCCAGGCTTGGCAAAAGCCTTATACATATTAGCAGTTGGGGTGGCTTGCAGGTCATGATGGCAACCAAGCCATTAATCGCATCAAGAACATCTTGGATGTCTGGCATCCTTACTAACCACTATCTTCTAAGTCATTTCTGGGGATGGGATTTAAAGATAGCGTTGGTTCGGGTGGAGAGCGGTACAAGGGCAGAGAACAGAGAAGTTGGGTGCACCGAGGTCCCAGAGTTGGTAGTAGTGTGAGTGGATGTAGCAGGGGTCTTGTATATACACTCGATAGGTATGGATCTTTTTTCACCTTAGAAATAGGTTGTTGGTCCCATCTGATTCAGGAGTTGTGTCGTTCAGATTGACAAATGGAGTGGGGGATGGGGTACATGGTCTCTGTACATTGAGATGGTAGAAGGCAAGCGCTGCAGCTTCTCTCTGGACTTCAATACACTCAAGCCACTTAGTACGACTCATAAACAGGGAAGGGGAATGTAGTGGTTCAGCTTCAGGTAAGTCCTAATCAAGTGTTGCTGGCTGCAACAATGGGCTGAACAAGAAAGACAGAGATGAGGAGACAGCGACTGATGGTGTCAATGTCGACAAGTATAATGAGGACAAGGTCAAAGATGGGAACAGTGACTGAGAGAATACAATATAGCATGCAAGTGGCCCTGAGCAGAGGGCTAGGCTGGTGAAGAGAGAAGGGAGTAGTAACACTAAGTTGCAGGCACCGTTGGAGCAGTGGGTGGAACAAAGTGATTAGGACTAAGGTATAAAGGAATTACAGGGAGGGTTTATATACTACAACTGAGTACCTTAGGGCAGGCGTCTGAGTCTGAATTAGTTAAGGGCAGGCATAGAATATGGAATGCGATGGAATGTTCAAGAAGAAAAGAAGTAAATGGTAATAATCATGAGAGAAAGATAAGGGGCATGAGGTATGACATCATCAATAATGTCATAGGACTAGCCTCATGTCATGTGCCAGTTCCCATGGTCACATGCACTAGGTCATGTGACTTTGGGAAGAAGAAAGTGGTGACCCAAACTATAATAGTCAGATTCTGACATACATATGTACATTAGCGTAGCTTATCCTACATTACCATAATAGGTATATTTGTAAGGTATATAAGATTCAAATTCAGCATCTGAGTTCTAATAGACTCTTAACTTCATACATCCATCATTGCAACCAGCACCCATCAACCTCAACCACCCAAACCAAAGTAAGTGGTTATACTGCCTCTGTAGCATAGTGTTTTCAACAGGTTATGAGCCCTGCTGAGCGCAAAGGAAGTGCCTAATGGCTGCATCCAATGCTGCAAAAAGTGATGATCAATGATGGTGGTGACAAACTTGCTGCGTAATGTGCAAGAAGGAAACCATCATATCATGATCAAAGAGCTATTCACTCATGCTATGGCTGTATTCGCGCCTACACATACATAGTCAAAGCACCTTATGGCCACTAATCTCTATGGGGAACCTTTGACCAGATATACTAACAGACCTTTGAATTCCTAGATGTCTTCTTCCAATACCTCCATCTCAATCCCCACCTTCACCAGTGCCAACTATATGATCTGATGGCCCAAAATGGAAAGTGCCATCTTGGCAACAGGAGGAACCTGGACTAACGACATCACCTGCCCAACCCTCTCTAGCACAAGTGACACCACTGAAATCCAGTTCTATTGCAAGTGGACAGAAGCAGATATGAAAATGCTTGGTCTTATCAGGCAAACCCTCTCACCCATGCTTTTATACAAGTACCAGTCCCATCTCCACACCAGCTCTCTACTTAAGACAATAGCTAGTGACTACAGCAAACAAGGACTCCTACAGGTCTTCACTGACTTCAAGTCGGTCATGGATGTGACCATCCCAGGCAATGTGAACCCCACTCTGGTGTTCACCAAATTACAAACTTTATTCACTCACCTTACCACCACCTCCTACCTGATACTGGCCAATCTGCAGGCCATGATCCTCCTCTCCAAACTCCCCACCTCTATGGATGTGGTTGTGCAACTTCTTGTGCAATCAAAGGATGTGAGTGGAGTGATCATCCCACCTACTGTTGAACAAATAATCAATGCTGCCTCCCTTAACTGGGAACAGAGAGCCCACATGGGCAAAGGTAGAACTACTGAGCAGGCACAGAAAATCAGCACCATAAAGCAAAGGGCCCTGATCCTTCCTTCAAATAGCAGCAGTCAGGTAGCACTGACAAGAAGAAGGGGAACAGGGGGAAGAGGAGCAGGAAGTAGGTGAAGGAGTGTGAACATTGCAAGCACCTTCAGTTCATTGAGCAAAGCTCTGAACACAATTCTGGAGAGTACTTCTCTAATGCTGTTGTCCTTACGACCCCATAAATGGCAGACCCAAGGGCTGCAGCGCACTATAGTGCACAGCACCATCAAGGACAGGTTGGTAATCCTGTGTTTGTGAAAATGCAGGAAGCATTCTCATTTACACACGATCTTGGCATCCAACTGTCCTGCCAGACAATTTGGTCTCTCGATTCTGCTCTCTCCCTTCTCAAATGCCTCAACTTCTCCTCCCACATCTTGTCACCTTCACCTCCGCCTTTCCTCAATGTATCCTCAATGTGTCTGCTTTCCCCAATGCCACCACTGGCATTTAATTGTCTATTCTCAATGGAGGACCTGGAAGATCAACCTCTATCCAAATGATCTCGCCGCTGGATCTCCAGTGTGGCTGAGAACTGGGACAAAGAGGAGGTTGACATCTATGGTTCTGATGAAGACCATTACAACAATCTATCCACAAGGTTAGTCTCTCATCCAATGATTGCTGCTGGACCATCCTCACACTCTGCTGAATATATAGTGTCGAGTAGTGTAGTGGTAGATATGCCTGTATTCGTAGAATACAAAATGTATGTTTGTGTGCATGGTTCCCACTCCAAGTGTGACCATTGTGAGAGACCCTTCTGGATCCTCAACTCCAGTGCATCTATGCACTTCACTCCCCATAAGAGTGACTTTGTTGAATACCATGACTTGGGAAAGTCTAAAATTCCCATTCAAACTGCTGCAGGTCAGATCTTCATAGTAGGAAAAGGAAAATGTGCTGTTTCTTGGAAAGACAGGAACAATAAGCAGCATACCCTGGTACTACATGACATTGGTCACATTCCCAATTCTGGAGTATGTCTGGTTTCAATGGGCCAACTCTTATGTGCAGGTGCCAAAGTCTAAGGCGACATATCAGTAATAAACATGTTATTCAGGGATGGCGAATTACTTGTGGCCTTTACCCCTGGCCAACTAGGCAGAAACATGTATACCCTAGAAGCTATTCAAAGCTCAAATATGGGAATGATCACCATAGATCATCATACCATGCACAAATGTCTTAGACATCCTTCCAAAGATGTACTGAAGCATGCACATGAACACATGCAAGGCTTCCCCTCTTCACTAGAGATTCCAAAGTAGGACAAAATCTGTCCAGGCTGTGCTTAGAGTAAGATGCCTAATCGCATCTATCACCTGGATCTCTGTTGTGCCAAACAGCCATTCGAGCTAATACACTCGGATATAAAATCTTTCCCCATTCAATCCTATCATAAATATCAGTATGTCATCACCTTTTTTGATGACTACACATCCTATGGGTGGACCACCTGTTTGTGCACCAAAGATACAGCATTACAAGCTACCAAGTGCTTTTTAGTGATGGTTGACACCCAATACAACACTAAAGTCAAAGGATGGATATCTGATGCAGGGGGAGAATATAAATCCGAAGCCTTTGATAAGCTACTGGCAGAAAATGGGATATGCATATACCAGAGTGCCCCTCATACCCCACAACAAAATGGTCATGCAGAGCACTTTATGTGAACCATAATGGACAAATCAGAATCCATGCACCTAGAGGCTTGCATCCCTAAGTCCTGATGGGAATTCAGTTGGAGTCATGCCATACACATCTACAACAGAACCCCTATGCACCATCATAATTGGCACACACCCTTTGAAATACTTGAGGGTGAAGTTCCAGATATCAGGCATCTTTACGTCTTTGGCTGTGGAGCGTACACACATCTACCTCAAGGTGTCCACACCAATAAGATGGCCCCCAAATCTGAACTTATGGTGTATCTGGGCATTGCCCCTGGTAGTACCAACAATTTCTTGTTCATGCAACGTCCCAACAACATCATCTTTACTTTGGCACATGTGCTTTTTAATGAGCAGCTGTACCCTCTTTGTGAGAAACCAACATGTCAACACGCACCAATACTGGCTGCAGATCCTGACCTTACTATCCTGATCCCTGCACCTCCCACTCTTGATGATGATCAACCTTATCTAGTACTCCCTCATCCTCCCTCTCCTTGTCCTCCTCACACACCTTCACTGGTTGCACCACCACCTTCTCCTCCTCACTGCTCCAGGAAGACTGCCTCTGAGTGCCACCCTGCAATGCCCACACCAGCAGTCCCCTCTGCCCCTGTTTGCCATTCCAGCTGTGAATGTCATGTCCCACACTAACCTGGTAATATATATGGTGATGACCATCACCCAGTGGAATAGGAATGGGACTCTGATCACACATGGCATGATATAGAGAAATCTGGTACACCCTCTGGATCAGGAATACCAGGCTCTTTCCCTGGTGAAGACACTGCTAACATCCCTCCTCTCGACCCTGCTACCAACCTCTCAGAGGATGAACTCGAGCACATCACCAAGGAAGGGGGAGGTGCCCTTACTTCCTATCTTCTGAGCAAGGCGATCCAGCTTGATACTATCAACCCCAAGCTGATACGTAAATGGATGCTGAAGGATGTCCAAAGACTTCTGGATCAGATTTGATCTGTTTGAAACAAAGTTCTTTCATGGAATCATTTAATGTGTTCCACCAGGCCAAGCCTGCCTGCTTTAATCCATAAAGGGCCTTTTTGAGGTGCAGTACTTTGTGGTCTGCACTAGGGATTTTAAATCCTTCTGGTTGTTCCATGAAAATCTCTTCATTAAGTTCACCATATAAGTAGGCACTCCTAACGTCAACGGCTTCCATATGCCAGTTTTCAAGGGCAGCTAGTGTGAGCATAAGATGCACAGTTTCATAGCACACAATAGGGGAAAAGATCTGATCAAAATCAAGACCTTCTATCTGGGAGAATCCTTTTGCAACTAGGCGCACACATTTACATCCGTCAGGTTTGATATCAAATACCCATTGGTTCTTGATGACCTTATGGTCTTTTGGTTGATCAACAAGTTTGAAAATGTCTTGTTCATTGAGTACATCAAGCTGCTCACGACAAGCTGAAACAACCCTGATGCTTATACTCCCAAGGAAGACGTATTCAGGACTATTCCACCAGAGGGGAATGGGAATAGGAAAGGTAACTGGGTTTGAGTAGAACTCAAGGCCTGATTCACAGGAGAAAGACCAAGAGAACTTTTCTAGGGTTCTCTGGCCGCTAATTCTGGTCCTTATATACTATTACAGTGTTTGTACATATTATGGTCCTGGTCTATGCATGTGAGGCTATGCTGTGACTCATGTCAAGTCATAGTGACTCTGTGTATGAAGGGTTTAACCATATAAAGGTCAACTCTCTGCCCAATATCAAATAAGTGCTGTGCACACAGCCATGAATATGAAATGAAGCTGTGCACCAAGGGAAGTGAGTCATGGTGACTCCTGTATTTCAAATAAGGAGTGTAGCACAGCATGGAAATTAAAAGAAGGCTGTGCATACTAAAGGGGTATAACCCTGGAACCTGGGTTCAGGGTTTGAACATTGAAGTGTGAATAACAAGTCTGTTGTATGTCTTGAGATGAAAAGACCCTGTGTGATTGGTTAGAGATTAGATTAGGTCATATGACCCGATAAGATAAGATATCTTGTAGAGTGCTCTGGGAGTTGAGCTGTGGGTGTCACTAACCTAGACAATGAGTATGTACATTATAAGTTGAGCTGTTTCACAAGCAGCTTTCCATTTCTCTTGTTGTGCAGGTAGGCATCTTCCTTTACTAGAAGAAAGGCTCTCTAATGGTTGTAGCCATTGTCTATGTCAATGATGCTGCCTTCTGTGGTCCCTCTAAGGTGATCATAGACAAAGTAAAAGGTTATTTGATGAAAAAATGGGAATGTAGAGATCTAGGCAAAGCAAAAGAATGCAGCATTATGCTTTGATGGCATACAAGACGCAGGTATAATCGCCTATACTGATGCTGATTGGGCATCTGATCTGAACAATTGCAAGTCGCAAACTGGATGGTTTATCAAACTAGCCAGATGCACTTTCAGCTGGAGATCATGCCAACAACCTACGGTCACACATTCTTCAATTGAAGCTGAATACATATCCCTATTGGACTGCAAGACAAGCATTCTGGATTTGCCAACTTCTCGGTGAACTTGGTTACTGTATGAGTGTCATACCAATTTGTGGTGACAATCAGGGGTCAATTTTTGAAACCATATTGCTTTATGGTTGGCTCAATGAGGTAAATGGTAACGAGAAGGTGGTGGTTGTTGAGATCAGCAAGTACATTGAGGATGATGACAAGATGAAAGATGGGCAAGTAGATCATTGTGAGATGGAGCATAGACGAGCCCCTTTGCAGAGGGTGAGGCTAGCAGAGAAGAGAAGAGTGGTAGTCAAGAGCACAGAGCCCCTTTGTGAGGAGTGTTATAGGCATCAACGAGGAACGAGGTGATGATGAGAACATGGGCACTACTCAGCTAGGAGCAGCCTGATGCCTATACTGAGGTTGCAATGAGGTAGAGAGGAGGGCAGCATCAATGCCCTGAGGACTCGGTGATGGGGTGATCTGACAAAATGAGAGAGTCAGGAACCACTTATATGTAGGCAGGCTTAGGCCTATGGAATGAAGGATGATCCCCCAGAGACCACAATGAAAGGATAGGGATCCTCCATTATAGCCCCCAGGCTTATATAGCAAACTACTATAGTGACAGGTAACTAGTGACTGTGACTGTTATAGTTCGGGCATGCGTACATCCTATTTTTCACTTTACTCTTCGCTCATATGCATGCATCACTGAGCACCATTTTACTTAGTCGATTTCTCTTTCCAAAGTCATGTGACTAAGTGCACGTGACCGTGGGAACATTCACGTGACTCGAGGCTAGACTTATGATGTCATCAATGACATTATACCTTGTGCTCCCTTATCTCTTCGCACATTCATTTCCGTTGTTCTTCTTTTTTGTTCCAGAACATTCCTCATCTTCTTATCTTTACCTACCCTAAAGCTAATTCAAACTCAGACACCTGCCCTAAGGTAGTCAGTTATCATATATATACCTTCCTGTAATTCCCTCCTACCTTAGTCCTATTCACTTCGTTCCACCCACCTCCTAAGGTGCCTGCAACTTAGTAATACCACTCCTCTTTTCCTTGCCAGCCTAGCCCTCTGCAAAGGGGCCACTATATGTTATACTGAATCATCTCTGTCACCGTTCCGATATTCAACCTCATCATCATTGTTCTCATTGACGTCGACACCATTTCCCGACATCTCCTCATTTCCATCTTTCTCATCGAACCCATCATCGTTGCAGTCCATAACAGTGACTAGGTAAAGGGTAGTCTGTATATGAGGTAGCAGCGAGGTAGAAGGTACAGCTACAAGAAGGAGTGGAGATTAACAGAGTGAGGCTTACACGTGGAGGTGGAAGAATGGAAGCAAAGGTGTAAGCCGAACCTAATCATAGATCGGATCATAGCAGAGATCCAGATGGGATCTATCTCTGATCAACGGAGATAACTGTGGGAAGATCTAATTGTGAGTAGGGTAAGGATAAGGGCAGGGTCAGGTGTGTGCCTGTAATCCACTAAGGTAAACATTAAAGTAAATGTTAGTCTGGAGAACTGATAGAGATAGCAAGTATGAGCCGTGTACTGTAACAAGGAGGGAATGCAAATGATTAGGACTAAGGTACGAGGGAATTACAGGGAAGGGTTATATAGTATGGATGAGTACCTTAGGGCAGGGTTCTGAGTATGAAATAGTTTAGGGTAGACATGAGATAAGGAATGTTCTGGAACAATGAGGAAGAAACAGTAATAACCGTGTGAGAAAGATAAGGACTGCAAGGTATGATATCACTAGCAATGTCATAGGTCTAGCCTTGAGTCATATGCCAGTTCCCACAATCACGTGCACTGGTCACATGACTTTGGAAAGAAAGAAATGCTAAGGTAAAACAGTGCTCAGTGATGCATAGCATATGAGTGAAAGATCAAAAATAAAATAAGGAGTGTACAAAGGAACTGAACTATAACAATTTTCATGGCATCCATCCCAATCACTGAACAGTGCAGCAAGCCCATTGACATTTGATGGCATGCCATTCGTAACTGGACCAAAGATGGCCACATTAAACTTTTCTTCATTGAAGGAGTTTCCAACCCTGCTGATATATTCATCAAAAATCTTGGTCACATAAAATACGAGGAGTTCTGGCAAAATCTCGGCATTGTCATGCTTTAGGCAGACAGTCATATGCCACCTTGTCCTATCAACACTTATACAGTGTTTTCACTCATGCACCTTTTTGGCAGCTGAGCAAGGGGGAGTGTTGCATGGTGGATATGCCGGTCTAGCCCCATCCTTATATACATTAGTGTAGCTTATCCTACATTACCATAATAGGTATATTTGTAAGGTATATAAGATTCAAACTTAGTGTCTGAGTTCTAATAGACTCTTAACTTCATACATCCATCATTGCAACCAGCACCCATCAACCTCAACCACCCAAACCAAAGTAAGTGGTTACACTGCCTCTGTAGCTGTTACGTTTGGCCTTGGTGAGGATGAATGTAGACCTGGCAAGAACTAAGGACTTCTATTGGTAGATGATGGACATAGATTTGAGATGTCACTTGACAAGGATAGGTCTTCCTACACTTAAAAGGTGAAGGACAAGCAATCGGACAATGATTGAGATGACAAAGATTACTCCACTTGAAAGGCGGTGGGGCAAGTAGCAAGCTACAATGAGGAAAGAGCAAGTGCCCACTCAAAAGTAGGACGAAGACTTGAAGAGATCTAGAGGGAAAGAGGACAAGAGATGTATTGCCAAGGTAAGACTAGCTGGGGATACATTGGTTGTAGCGAAGGGTTTATATAAGTAAGATGTGGGAATAATGACTAATCGGGTGGAATGTGGAAGAAGGAAGAAGAATGATTAGTCATGAGAAAGATGATGTCATATGGAATATCAGAGAACATTGGAGAACAACGAGAGATAAGCAAAAATGACAAACGATATGATCATATTGGAAAGTGTGTAATCGAGATGACAAGTGAGATATAGGCATGGATACTTAGCTAATCGAGGTCGCTAAGTGAAGAGTTCAGCAAAGGGAACACTGTACATGTTGCAGTGGGGTCAGTCTCTATCTGAAGAGGTCAAGAATGAAGAGAACAGTGTATGAGTTAAAGTAAATTGTAACAGTAGTGTAGTGTTTTCAACACCTACAAGAGGAGGGAATGCAAGTGAATAGGACTAAGGTATGAGGGAATTACAGGATGGGTTTATATAGTATGAGGGAGTACCTTAGGGCAGGGCTCTGAGTTCTAAATAGTTTAGGGCAAACATGAGAGAAAGAATATGATGGAATGTTGAAGAAGAAAACAGTAATAACCATGAGAGAAGAAGAATACCATGAGGTATGATATCACCAATAACATCATAGGACTAGCCTTAGGTCATGTGCCAGTTCCCGTGGTCATGTGCACTTGGTCACATGACTTTGGAAAGAAAGAAATGCTAAGGTAGAATGGTGCTCAGTGATGTGTAGTATATGAGCGAAAGTGAAGAAAAATAAATAGAGAGTGTATGAAGGAACCGAACTATAACAACTACTGATGACCAATTGACTAATAATGCTTACACCATACATAATCATCATGAGATGAGATCACCTTTTTGAGATACAATGATATCCTGAATGTGAAGGAACAAAGGAATAGAGCTCAAGTAGGAAACACTTACAGTGACTCCAAAAACTATTACAATGTTTGGTACTTTCTGTTGTGGACTGCAACGACGGGTTCAACGAGGAACACAGAAATGAGGAGATGGCGGATGTTGGTGTCAATGTCAACGAAGATGACAAGGACCAGGTTGAAGATCAGTATAGTGATAGAGATGATATGATAAAGCATGCAAGAGTCCCTTGACAGAGGGCAAGGCTGGCAATGAGAGGAAGAGTGGTATCACTGAGTTGCAGGCACTGTAGACAGTGGGTGGAACGAAGTGAATAGGACTAAGGTATGAAGGAATTACAGGAAGGGTTTATATACGATGACTGAGTACCTTAGGGCAGGTGTCTGAGTCTGAATTAGTTAAGGGCAGGTATGGAACATGGAATGTGATGGAATATTCGAGAAGAAAGGAAGAAGATGGAAATATACATGAGAGAAAGATAACAACCATGGGGCATGACATCATTGATGATGTCATGGGTCTAGCCTTAGGTCGCATGAACATTCCCACAGTCACGTGCACTGGTCACGTGACTTTGGAAGTAAGAATTGACTAAGGTAAAACAGTGCTCAGTGATGCTAAGCATATGAGCGAAAGAGAAAAAGAATAAATGTAGGGTGTATGTGTGCCTGAACTATAACACTACCCCCCATTCGCCAGATTTGAGGTCCAACTGCGAGTCTGCAAATTCAGTATAGGAGGGTCCAAAGGGAGAGAAAAGGGATATGAATTGCATGTCGGAGATGCCCTGTATAGGGCAAGGAGTAGAGGGATATGATTTATGGAAGTCATTAATGGCATCCTGTGCATGTTTTAAGTGGTCTGCGGGTTCCCAGGTGTGATCCACCTTGTCCCATCCTTTCCAATGGATAAGGTACTGTAACTTTCCATGTGAAAGCCTACTTGTGGCAATGTAATCGATCTTGTATTCTTCGTGATGGTCTTCTGTGACTATAATGGCATCTGGTTTAAATATGGGCTGGCTGGCCAGCAGGGCTTTATAAGGTTTAACACAGGAAACATTAACTGTTGGATAGATGGAGATGGAGGCAGGGAGGTGGAGAGTGATGGCATTAGAGAGAACAGTGGTGATACAATAAGGACCAATGAATTTTTGCGTTAATTTACGAGTAGGATATGGGAGCGTGAGGTGGTCAGTAGACAACCAGACCAGGTCACCAATGGCATATGGGGGAGCAGCAGATCATTTAGACTCTTGGTTTTGAACCATCCGGTCTCTGGATTTAGCAAGTGTGGCAGCAATAGCATCATGTAATTTTGCCATAGATGAAGCAAGTGATCCCCCAGGGGTAGTAGATGATGAGGGTTCAACCCCTAAACATGGTTGATAATTACAGGTGACTTGAAAGGGGGTTGTGCTGGTGGCAGTGGTAAGGGACGAGTTGTGCACAAATTGCGCCATCTTGAGCCAATTGCTCCAAGAGTCTTGCTGTTTTGCGACATATGCTCTAAGGTATGCCAGTACCTCCTGATTGATCTGTTCCATTTGTCTGTCCATTTGTGGATGATATGCGGTTGACAACTTCTGTTGAATCTCTAGAACTTTGCAAAGCTCCTTTGTGAATTCCGACACGAATTGTGGTCCCCTGTCTAAAACAATAGTGTTAGGAAGTCCGTGAGTGCACTATATGTGATCTCTAAATAAAAGTGCCAGATCAGCAGACAAAGTAGTTTTTGTGCAAGGGAATAAAATGATTTCTTTGGAAAAATGATTGACTACGATGCCAATAGCATTGTACCCTTTAGAGGTGGGAAAACCTGTGATGAAATTGATAGATATATCGGCCCAAGGGCCGGAAGGAATAGGAAGCGGAATTAACTTTCCTGCCAGTGGCTTTGACGATCCCTTCGTGAGGGAGCATACCTGACAGTGTTCTACATATAGGACAATGTCTTTGGCTGTGCCAGGCCACCAATAGAATTGTTTGATAGCACTAATGGTACAGTCTCGGCCAGGGTGGCCTGCCATAGGAGAATCATGAAACAGAGAAATAAGTTCATTACGAAGAGAAGGGGGCACAAAGACTATGCCATTTGAAGATCAGAAGAGTTTGTCCTGGGCATAATATTCATACTCATTAATGGCATCAATGCCTAATTGTTCTGATTCTGTCATTAGCTTTGTTTTGAAATTAGAGTGTAGAGAAGTAGAAATTATTGCTTTGACTCCTGTGGAGCCAAAACCTTTATTGTTTCATTCTGACTCTTCTAGAGTCGTATCTTCGGTGAGGGTTGGATTTTCTATTTTTTCAATAATTAGCTGTGCAATGCAGTTATGTTTAGATATGTGAAAGGGAATGTCAGCATGGTTGAACAGGATAACCCCAATTTCTCCCCTATAATCAGCGTCAATGACTCCAGCCATGACATTGATTTTGTGTTTGAAGGCAAGGCCTGAATGGGGGGCAATCCTGCCATAGGTACCAAGGGGAAGCTGGATTTTGACATGGGTGGGGATGAGGAGTTGATCGTGGGCAGGGATGTCAAAATTGTTTGTAGAATACAGGTTGAAACCTGCCGCCATGGAGGAACCCTTGGTGGGGATACAAGCATCTGGGGAGGTAAGTGACATGGGGATAGATAAATTAGAGGAGTGGAAGACAGTGGAGGGGAAGACAGTAATATTTTCATTCAAATTATCCACTGCATCACCATGATCCGGACAACAAGACAGAGTGTTGGCATGTCCATTCGTGTTGTCTGGCTTGTAGATTAATATATAGTTGAATTCTTGTAATAGCTTGTGCCAGCGAGCTTGTTGGCCAGATAACGTTTGGGGTTTTTTCCAGTACTCAAGATTTTTGTGGTCTGTTCAGATCTCAAAGTCAGTTTTTCCAATAAGATAGTGTTGCCACTCCTCAAGAGTGTGTATGATAGCCAATAACTCCTTGTTGTAGACAGGGTAGTTACGTTCTGCTGAAGAGAAGGAATGAGAAAGAAAAGTGCATGGACGCCATAAATTATCCTCCCCCTGTATCAATAGTACCACTCTGGTGGTGATATCACTAGTGTCTGTTTTGAGATGCATAGGTCGAGAGGAATTGGGATAAGCTAGCAGCGGGGCTTCAGTAAAATGTTTTTTCAGCATGTCAAATGCATTTTGTTGTGCTGCCCCCCAAGTGTAAGGTACATTCTTTTTTGTGAGGTCATTAAGGGGGCACACGATTTGTCCAAATCCTTTGATAAAGTGTCAGTAATAATTACAAAGGCTGAGGAACAATTGAAGCTGCTTGAGCTTGGTAGGGGCATGTTATAGTTCGGGCCCGCGTATGCCCTATTTTTCACTTTTATCTTTCACTCATATGCTTGCATCACTGAGCAATGTTTACTTAGTCGATTTTCACTTTCAAAGTCACGTGACCTAGTGCACGTGACCGTGGGAACATTCACATGACTCAAGGCTAGAACCATGATGTCATCGATGACATCATGCCTCATGTTCCCTTATCTTTTCACACGTTCATCTCCGTCTTTCTTCTTTTCTTCCAGAACATTCTTCGTCTCTTATCTTTACCTACCCTAAAGCTAATTTGGACTCAGACACCTGCCCTAAGGTAGTCGCTCATCGTATATAAACCTTCCCTGTAATTCCCTCCTACCTTAGTCCTATTCACTTCGTTCCACCCACCTCAACTGGTGTCTGCAACTCAGTGTTACCACTCTTCCCTTCCTCTGCCAGCCTAGCCCTCTGCCAAGGGGCTGTCTATGCTATATCGTATTCTGTCTATCGCTGTACCGATTTTCAACCTCGTGCTCGTCGTACTCGTCGACGTTGACACCGTTTACCGCCATCTCCTCATCTCCGTTTTCTTGGTTGAACCAATCGTCGTTGCAGTCCGCAACAGGGCAGGCCATTCCAGAATGGTGTCAACTTTCTTTGTCTGCATGGTGACACCGTCTTTTGATACATGCATCCCTAGAAAATCCACATTATCAGCATTAAATACACACTTTTCTGGTTTGACATATAGGTCATTCTTGTATAAACGCTGGAGAACTTCTTTGACAATTTCCGAGTGTTCTTCATCTGTCTTTTTGCGTGTGAAGATACATATATCATCCAGATAGATGATTACAATGGCATACATGTTATTGAAGATGTCATTCATCATCTGTTGGAAAGTAGGCGGTGAGTTCATCATGCCAAAATACATTATGATGGGTTCATAGGCACCCAAAGGAGTGACAAAGGCAGCTTTCCACTTGTTGCCTTCTTTGATGCGGACATTATTATATCCCCATCTCAGGTCAAGACAAGTGAATTTGTCAGCACCCTTTAACTGATCTACGAGGGAGGAAATGAGCGGAAGTGGATAAGAATTCTTTACAGTTCCCTCGTTTAAATATCAATAGTCCATGACCAGCCATTTTTCACCAGTTTTCTTAGGAATAAAAAATACTGGAGCCATTTGGGGAGATTTTGATGGGTGGATATAGCCCTTTTCTTGTTCGGATTTGATGAAGTTTCGGACTTCTTCAATTTTGGTGTCAGAGAGTGGGATAACCTGTCCTTTTTTGGGAACAAAGTTGGGTTTGAGGTTGATGGTGTGGTCCCAAGATTTTCGGACCAGCATCCATTTGGATTCCTCTTTGCTAAATATGTCCAAAAATTCATGATACTATTTTGGTACCTTTTCTGTGAGGCCTTCTTTGATGGATCTAACCGGGATCCATTGTTTCATTTGGTTGGCTTTGCAGTGTTTGGTACATCTGTTAAAGGTTATAGTTTTTTCTACCCAGTTGATGAGTGGATTGTGACGATAAAACCAGTCATATCCTAGGATCACTTTGTGGGACCCTAAGGTGGCGACCAGCGTATCCACTCCTTCAGAATGTCCATTGTACGAAAGAATAATAGATATGTACTCATGGATCATTCCATGCTTTGAGGAAGACCCATCTGCATTAGTGACATTCATAGGATTGGAGAGGGGATATGTCGTAATACCCATCTCTGTTACCTAGTGTTTGTCGACAAATGTTTGCACCACTCTGGAGTCCAGGAGTGATGAAGTGGTTCTAAAGGTCCACTCTTCTTTTTTGTCCTGAAAATAAACATCAGTGTTAATATCAAATTCACCTCCTTGAGAGGCATCTGGTTCTTGGTGAGAAAATGAAGATTGGGGGGATTTGTAAGAGGAAATACGAGATGATCATTCATTCAAGAGGGAATTAAGCACACTATTTTTATCCAGTGCTGCACTCAAATGAGATGCCCTTTCAGATGTGAGTCCATACATAAAATTGTTCAAAGAAGTAATGTCATCTACTTCTTTGTCCATCTCCCCTTCGATTTCAAGACAAGAAAAATGATTTGGTGAAGAAAGGGAAAAAGGAATCATAGAAACAAAACTTTTGCCCATAGCTGAGTAGGTACCCTCCAGATCTACTTGGCTTGTTCTTTTCCCTTGAGTCCTTCAGCTGCTAAGTGCTGTGCTCTAGTCATAAACAAATTGAAGTAGTAAGCTTGCGCTTCTTCATTTTGCCAGTCAGGGATTGAGGAGGAGGAGGAGGAACAATTGGCCATGACTGAGGCAATGGCCATTGTTTGGGCAAGTGGAATTTCATGAGTTTGTCATAGTTGAGGGTATGACATCCTTCCTATCATAGGATTGAATGTGGGGCACACTCTTGGTTTTCTCAGTTCTTTGTAGTTCTGAGAAATGTGTCCTTTTTTACCACAATTGTAGCAATCACGGTTATCCACCCAAGGTGGTCCTTGGACAGCATGGACATCCTGCATAGGAGCTCTGGGACCAGGTTGTGTTCCGACAAGTGAATTGTGGTTCAGAACAGAATTGGTTACGAGGGATGAAGCCGGATTTGCTTCGCTCCAGACATATGCGGTAGAACATTTTTCTGATCTTGATGGTGATATCTTCCCATGTCTTGAGATCTTCCGTGATGGTGGGTTGACGAAGGCAAACCTGAAGGTAGATATTGTAGTCGATGCTTTCCTTGTAAAGTTGGAGCACAATGCCAGGCTCCATCTCTGCATTGATCTAAAGGAGGTTAAATTGTTGTGTGTACACCTCTATGGGGAGGGACCCTTGTCACAATGCAACCAACTTTTTGTAAGCTTCTACCTTGAGCATATTGATGCAGAAATGTCTTTCAATGTGCTCTTTCAGAACCTTCCATGTAGGCCAGATTCCTTTGACAGGATATTGCTCAATTGTTACTCAAGCAAAATCTGCTGCCCTCCCATTTATTTATAGGAGAACAGTGACTGTCCTCTGGTGATCGTCCAGGTTAGGTTGGCAGTCAACCCAGGTGTTGGAATTCAAGGTTCTGACATTCCGGATACTTTCAGAATCTTCCGAACGTAGTTCCGAGAAGTTATGAAGTTCTGGTACTGTTTTCACTAAATCCAAGGTTTCGGTTTATCAGAATCTCCACTTAGAAACACCATCCATGATTGTCATGTGATGAGAACATCTAATGATAGATTAGATAAGTATGGTGCAATCTTACACCATACAGAGAGCATTGTGCAATTGGATATCACACAATCACATCATTCTCTTTCTTCATTGTTTCATTGGTTAGAATGATATAGAATACAATAGATTGTTTGTCCTTATGATCTCTTTATTGATTAGATACAAACATTCTGTATCATATATAAGATTGTTCTTTAGGATCAATCTTTCTCTAACAAGTTATCTTTGATTCATTCTCTCCTGCTTCAATCTCTCAAATCTTAGCAAGACTCTTTGCCTCTTCTACTTGATTCACTCCATTGTATCCTCAATACCAGGTGAGAGTTCCCACCTGAGACTCATTCCTTTGTCCCTTTGCATTGGAGTATCTTTGTACTTCAATAATCCGTGCACTCCAAGGACCACCACAGGTGGATAACCATGATTGTTATAATTGCAGAAAGAAAGGCCATATTTCTTGGAACTGCAAAGAACCAAGAAAGCCCAGAGCACACCCGGCCTTTGATCCGATGACCGGCAAAACAACTTATCCACAACCCCATCAAATGTGCAAAATACCACTCACTCCAACAACAACTATCGCTTCCGTAGCAGCTGGACCCGACATTCCCTCCTCTTCCTCCATACCAGCCTGGCAAAACAAAGAAACACAAGCATATTACTTTGATCTGTTTACCACTGAAGCATGGCACCTTACTGCCGAGGGACTCAAGGGAAAAGAGCAAGCTGAATAGATCCGGGGGGTATCTGTTCAGCTAAGAATAATAGTTTTCTTTCATTTCTTCTTCAAATTGTTTTTCTTGTTTACCTATTGAAGGGGAGATGGATAGAGAGGTAGTCAAAGATGATACCTCTTTGAATGATTTTACTTATGGACTCACATCTGAAAGGGCATCTCAATTGAGTGTGGCACCGGATAACAATAGTGCACTTAATTCCCTGTTGAATGAATATTCGTCTCGCATTTCTTCTTATAAATCCCCCCAATCTTCCTTTTCACACCAAGAACCCAATGCCTCTCAAGGAGGTGAGTTCAATATCAACACTGATGTTTACTTTTAGGATAAAAAAGGTGACTGAACCTTTCACACTACTTCATCGCTCCTCGACTCAGGGGCAGTTCAAACATTCATGGATAAACACCGGGTAATGGAGATGGGCATAACGACTCACCCCCTCTCCAATCCTATAAATGTTACCAACACAGATGGGTCCTCTTCCAAACATGGAATGATCCATGAGTATGTTTCCATAATCCTTTCCTATAATGGACATGCAGAAGGTGTAGATGTGCTGATCGCAACCTTGGGATCTCACGAAGTGATCCTAGGGTATGATTGGTTTTACAGACATAATCCACTCATCAATTGGGTAGAAAAAATGGTGACCTTTAATAGATGCACTAAACACTACAAAGCCAACCAAATGAAGCAGTGGGTTCCAGTATGAACCATCGAAGAAAGTCTTGCAGAAAAAGTTCCAACACAATATCACGAATTTCTCGACATATTTAGGAAAGAGGAATCCAAATGGATACTGGTCTGCAAACCTTGGGACCACACCATCAACCTCAAACCCGACTTTATTCCCAAAAAGGGTCAGGTCATCCTGCTCTCTGATACTGAAATCAAAGAAGTCCGGAACTTTATCAAAACTAAACAAGAAAAGGGCTATATTCGCCCATCAAAATCACCTCAAACAGCTCCCGTATTTTTTATTCCAAAAAAGACTGGTGAAAAATGGCTGGTCATGGATTATTGATACCTAAATGAGGGGACTGTAAAAAATTCTTATCCTCTACCGCTCATCTCTTCACTTGTAGACTGGCTAAAAGGTGCAGACAAATTCATGTGTCTCGACCTACGTTGGGGATACAACAACGTCTGCATCAAAGAAGGGAACAAATGGAAAGCAGCTTTTGTTACCCCCTTGGGCACCTATAAACCAGTCATAATGTATTTCGGCATGACTAACTCTCCCCCAACATTCCAACAGATGATGAACGATATCTTTAATGACATGTATGCTGTCATTATTGTTTATCTCAACAACATGTGTATTTTCACCCACAAAAAATCAGACAAGGAACACTCAGAAATAGTCAAGGAAGTTCTTCTGTGGTTGCACGAGAACAACCTCTATGCAAAACTGGAAAAGTGTATTTTTAATGCTGATGATGTCAATTTCTTAGGTATGTACATCTCCAAAGACGGTGTTTCTATGCAAACCAAGAAAGTCGATGCCATTCTGGAATGGCCTGCACCCACAAAGCTCAAACAGCTACAATTGTTCCTTGGCTTATGTAATTATTATTGATGATTTATTCAAGGATTTGGCCAAATTGCTTGCCCCCTCAATGACCTCACCAAAAAGAATGTTCCTTACACCTGGGGGGTGGCGCAACAAAATGCATTTGACATGCTCAAAAAACAATTTACAGAGGCACCACTATTGGCCTATCCAGATTCTGCCCATCCAATGTGCCTTGAAACCGACATAAGTGATATCGCCACCGGAGCGGTATTATTAGTCCAAGGGGAGGATAATTTATGGTGCCCATGCGCTTTTCTCTCTCACTCATTTTCTTCCACTGAATGCAACTACCCTGTCTACAACAAGGAGTTGCTGGCCATCATATATGCTCTTGAGGAGTGGTGCCACTATCTTATTGGAAAAACTGACTTCGAGATTTGAACAGACCACAAAAATCTTGAATACTGGAAAAAACCACAAACCTTATCCGGCCGACAGGCTCGTTGGCACGAATTATTACAAGAATTCAACTACACCTTGATTTACAAACCCAGCAACACAAATGGATGTGCTGACACCCTCTCCTGTTGCCCTGATCATGGTGACGCAATCAATAATTTAAATGAAAATATCACAGTATTCCCTTCCACTGTCCTCCACTCTTCTAATCTCTCTATCCCTGTCATGCTTACCTCCTCCGACACCCACATCCCCACCAAGGGTTCCTCAGCAGCAGCAGGTTTCAACCTGTACTCTACCTCCAATTTTGACATCCCTACCTATGATCAACTCCTCATCCCCACCCATGTCAAAATCCAGCTCCCCTTTGGTACCTACGGCAGGATTGCCCCCTGTTCAGGCCTTGCCTTCAAACACAAAATCAACATCATGGCTGAAGTCATTGATGCCAATTATAGGGGAGAAATCGGGGTTATCCTGTTTAACCACACTGACACATCATTTCACATTTCTAAGCATGACCACATTGCACAGCTAATTATTGAAAAATAGAAAATCCAACATTAACTGAAGAAAAGACTCTAGACAAGTTGGAATGAAATGAAAAAGGTTTTAGCTCTACTGGAGTCAAAGCAATAGCTTCTACTTCCCTCTATCCTAACTTCAAAATGAAACTAATGACTGAATCTGAACAATTAGGCGTTGATGCAATTAACAAATACGAGTATTACACTCAAGAAAAACTCTTCCAATCTTCGAACAGCATAGTTTTTGTGCCCCCTTCTCTTCGAAATGAACTTATCTCCCTTTTTCACAATTCTCCTATGGCAGGTCATCCAGGCCATGACCATACCATTAGCACCATTAAACAGTTTTACTGGTGACCCAGTGCAGCCAAAGACATTGCATTATACGTAGAACACTGCCAAGTGTGCTCCCTCACGAAGGGATCATCAAAGCCACTGGCAGGAAAGTTAATTCCACTTCCAATTCCTTCCAGCCCTTGGGTCAATATCTCTATTGATTTCATTACCAGTTTCCCCACCTCCAAGGGGTATGATGCCATTGGCATCATAGTCAATCACTTTTCCAAAAAAATCATTCTCTTTCCATGTACTAAAACAACTTCTTCTGCCGATCTGGCCCTTTTATTTAGAGATCATGTGTGGTGTACCCATGGACTCCCTAACACTATTGTATCGGACAGGGGACTGCAATTCATGTTGGAGTTCACCAAAGAACTTTGCAAAATGCTTGGGATTCAGCAGAAGTTGTCAACTGCTTATCATCCACAAATGGACAGTCAGACGGAATGGATCAATCACAAGGTACTGGCATATCTCAGAGCATATGTTGCAAAACAACAAGACTCTTGGAGTGACTGGCTCAAGATGGTGCAATTCATACATAATTCATCCCTCACCACTGTCACTGGTACCACCCCCTTCCAGGTTACTTGTCATTATCAGCCATGTCTAGGGGTTGAACCCTCTTCCTCTACCACCCCTGGGGGGTCATTTGCTTCTTCCATGGCAAAGTCACATGATGATATTGCCACCATGCTCGCTAAATCTAGAGACCAGATAGTACAGAGCCAAGAGTCTAAATGCTTGCTCGCCCCTTCCTATGCCATCGGTGACCTGGTCTGGCTGTTGACTGACCACCTCACACTCCTGTATCCTGCACATAAATTAACACAAAAGTTCATTGGTCCATATCGTATCACAGCTATACTCCCTAATGCTGTCACTCTCCACCTTCCTTCCTCCATTTCCATCCATTCTATGGTCAATGTTTCTCGTGTAAAACCATATAAAGCTCTGCTGGCTGGCCAGCCCATATTTAAACCAGATGCCATTACAGTCACAGAGGACCATCATGAAGAATACAAGGTAGACTTCATCGCAGCCAGCAGACTTTCATGAGGCAAACTACAGTACCTCATCCATTGGAAAGGATGGGACAAGGTGGATCACACCTGGGAACCAGCCAATAACTTAAAACATGCACAAGACGCTATCAACGACTTTGACCGTTTGCACCCCTCCGCTCCACGTCCCATACGGGGTATATCTGACATGCAAAGCCTCTCCCTGTTTTCTTCCTTCAGCCCCTCCTATATTGAATTCACAGACTCATGGTTGGACCTTGAATCTGACAAATGGGGGGTAGTGTTATAGTTTGGGCACGTGTACGCCCTATTTTTCACTTTTATCTTTGCTTATATGGATGCATCACTGAGCACCATTTACCTTAGTCGATTTCTCTTTTCAAAGTCACGTGACCAAGTGCACATGACCATGAGAACTCTCACGTAACATGAGGCTAGCCTTATGACATCATGGATGATGTCATACCTCATGACTGTTATCTTTCTCTCACATTTACTTCTGTTTACTTCTTTCCTTCTCAAACATTCCATCACCTTCCATGCCCTTTACCTGCCCTTAACTAATTCAGACTCAGATGCCTGCCCTAAGGTACTCAGTAGTCGTATATAAATCCTTCCTGTAATTCCTTTGTACCTTAGTCCTAATCACTTCATTCCACCCACCTCTTATGGTGCCTGCAACTCAGTGTTACTACTCCATCTCTCCTCGCCAGCCTAGTCCTCTGTAAAGGGACCATCTATGCTATATCACCTCATCACTATCACCACTCTGATCTTCAATCTCATCCTCGTCATCCTTATCGATGTCGATACTGTCTCTGGCTGCCTACTCATGTTGGTCTTCCTCATTGAATGGATTCCTGTTACAGTCTGCAACAGATATGGTTGTATCGGAAGGTAAGTAATCAAGATGACGAGAAAGATAAGCATGGTACTTAGCTGTTCTAATGCACTAAGTGAAGTGTTCAGCAAGGAAAATGCTGTACATGTTGCAGTGGGGTCGATCCTCATCTGAAGAAGTCAAGGATAAAGGAAAAAGTGTACATTAGGAAGCAAATTGTAACACATTCCTCTTATTGTATGGGTGGAAGTTATTGGACATCCTTTAATGTCCATTCACATATCAGCTTAGGGTTGATAGTATCAAGCCGGATTGCCTTGCTCAGGAGATAGGAAGTAAGGGCACCTCCCCCTTCCTTGGTGATGTGCTCGATTTCATCCTCTGAGAGGTTGGCAGCAGGGTCGAGAGAGGGGATGTTAGCAGTGTCTTCATCAGGGAAAGAGCCTGGTATTCCTGATCCAGAGGGTGCACCAGATTTCTCTATATCATGCCATGTGTGATCAGAGTCCTGTTCCTGTTCCACTAGGTGACGGTCATCACCATATACATTATCAGGTTAGTGTGGGACATGACATTCATAGCCAGAGTGGCAAACAGGGGTAGGGGGGACTGCTGGTGCAGGCATTGCAGGGTGGCACTCAGGAGCAGCCTTCCTGAGATGGCAAGGAGGAGAAAGAGGTGGTGCAACTGGCGAAGGTGTGTAAGGAGGATGAGAAGAGGGAGGATGAGGGAGTACTGGATGAGGTTGATTGTCATCAAGAGTGGGAGGTGTAGGGATTGGGATAGTAAGGTCAGGATCCGCAGCCAGTATTGGTGCGCATTGACACATTGGTTTCACATAGAGGGTGTTATAGTTCAGGCCCGCGTACGCTACATTTTCATTTTTTACCTTTCGCTCATATGCTTGCATCACTGAGCACCATTTTACCTTAGTCAAAATTCTCTTTCCAAGATCACGTGACCAGCGCACATGATCGTGGAAAACCTCACGTGACCTATGTCTAGAACAAGTCACGTGACATGAGGCCAGACCTATGACATCATTGATGATGTCATACCTCATGCCCCTTATCTTTCTCTCACGTTTATTCCCGTCTTCACTCTGGAACGTTCTATGCTTATCTTTGCCTGCCCTCATCTAATTCGGACTCAGACAACCTGCCATAAGGTAGTCAGAATACGTATATAAACCCTCTCCTGTAATTCCTCCTACCTTAGTCCTATTCACTTCGTTTCACCCACCTCACTTGGTGCCTGCAACTCAGTGGTACTACTCCAACCTTTTTCTTTGCCAGCCTAGCCCTCTGCAAAGGGGCCACTTTATGCTATATCGAATTGTCTCTATCGCCGTATCTATCTTTCAGCTGGTACTCGTCATACTCGTCGACGTCGACCTTGTCTCTCGCCGTCTCCTCGTCTCAGTCTTTCTCGTGCAACATACCGCCGTTGCAGTCCGTAACAGAGGGGTACAGCTGCTCATTAAAGAGCACATGTGCTGAAGTAAAGATGACATTGTTGGGATGTTGCATGAACAAGAAATTGTTGGTACTACCAGGGGCAATGCCCAGATATACCATAAGTTCAGATTTGGGGGCCATCTTATTGGCGTAGACATCTTAAGGTAGATGTGTGTATGCTCTACAGCCAAAGACGTGAAGATGCCTGATATCAGGAACTTCACCCTTGAGAATCTTGAAGGGTGTGCACCAATTATAATGGCATATAGGGGTTCTGTTGTAGATGTGTATGGCATGACTCCAACTGAATTCCCACCAGGCCTCGGGGATGCAAGCCTCTAGGCACATAGATTCTGATTTGTCCATTATAGTTCACATAAAGTGCACTGTGTGACCATTTTGTTGTGGGGTATGAGGGGCACTCTGGTATATGCGTATCCCATTTTCTGCCAATAGCTTATCAAAAGCTTCAGATTTATATTCTCCCCCTGCATCAGACATCCATCCTTTGATTTTAGTATCATATTGGGTGTTAACCATCACTAAAAAGCACTTGGTAGCTTGTAATGCTGTATCTTTGGTGCACAAACAGGTGGTCCACCCATAGGATGTGTAGTCATTGAAAAAGGTGATGACATACCGATATTTGTGATAGGATTGAATGGGGAAAGATTTTATATCTGAGTGTATTAGCTCAAATGGCTGTTTGGCATAACAGAGATCCAGGTGATAGGTGTGATTAGGCATCTTACCCTGAGCACAGCCTGGACAGATTTTGTCCTCCTTTGGAATCTCCAGTGAAGAGGGGAAGCCTCACATATAGTCACACACATGCTTCAAAACATCTTTAGAAGGGTGTCCAAGATGTTTATGTATGATCTGATAATCTATAGTGGTCATTCCAATATGTGAGCTTTGGATAGCCTCTAGGGTATATATGTTTCTTCCTAGTCAGCCAGGAGTAAAAGGTGCAAGCAAGTTGCCATCTCCAAATAACATATTTATTGCTGATGCATCACCTTGAACCTTGGCATCTGCACATAAGAGTTGACCCATTGAAACTAGGTGTACTCCAGAGTTGGGAATATGACCGACATTATGTAGTATTAGGGTATGCAGCTTATTGTTCCTATCTTTCCAGGGAATAGTGCATTTTCCTATTCCTATTACAAAGATCTGACCTGCAGCAGTTTGAACAGGAATGTTAGACTTTCCCAAGTCGTGGTATTCAACAAAGTCACTCTTATGGGGAGTGAAGTGCATAGATGCACTGGAATCAAGGATCCAGAAGGGTCTCTCACAGTGGTCACACTTAGAGTGGGAACTGTGTGCACAAATGTCCATTTTGTATTCTATGAATACAGGTGTATCTACCGCTACACTACTCAATGCTATATATTCAGTGGAGTGTGAGGATGGTCTGGCAGCAATCATTGGATGAGAGACTAACCTTGTGAATGGATCATTATAATGGTCTTTGTCAGAACCATAGATGTCAACCTCCTCTTTGTCCCAATTCTCAGCAATGCTAGAAACCTAGTAGCAAGAATGTTTGGACAGAGGTTGATCTTCCAGATCCTCCATCAAGAATAGATAATTGAACGCTGGTGGTGGCATTGGAGAAAGCAGATGCATTGAGGATATGTCAAGGAAAGATGGAGGAGAGGGTGATGAGATGTGGGAGGAGAAGTCAAGACATTTAAGGAGGGGGAGAGTGGAATCAAGGGACTGAATTGTTTGGCAGGACGGTTGGATGCTGAGGTTGTGTGCAAACAAAAATGCTTTCTGCATTTGTGAAAATGCAGGATCATTGACCTATCCTTGATGGTACTGTGCACTATAGTGCACTGCAGCCCTTGGGTCTACCATTGATGGGGTCGTGAGGATGATAGCATTGGAGAGGTACTCTCCAGAGTCATGTTCAGAGGTTTGCTCAATGAACTGAAGGTGCTTGCAATGTTCACACTCCTTCGCCTGCTTCCCACTTCTTTTCCCCCTGTTACCTTTCTTCTTGTCAATACTACCCATTTGCTGCTGCCCTGAGGGCGCTGCAGGGGCCTGCTGCTGTTTGAAGGAAGAGTCAGGGCCCTTTTGCTTTATGGCACTAATTTTTTGCACCTGCTTGGTAGTTTTACCTTTGGCCATATGGGCTCTCTGTTCCCAATTAAGGGAGGTGGTGTTGATGATTTGGTCAACAGTAGGTGAGATGATCACTCTACTCATGTCCTTAGATTGCACAAGGAGTTGCACAACCACATCCATAGAGGTGGGCAATTTGGAGAGGAGGATCATAGCCTGCAGGTTGGCCGGTATTGGGTAGGAGGCAGTGGTGAGGTGAGTGAAGAGGGTTTATAATTTGGCGAACACCAGAGTGGGGTTCACATTGCCTAGAATTGTCATGTCCATGACTAATTTGAAGTTGACGAAGACCTGCAGGAGTCCTTGTTTGCTATAGTCACCACTGATTGCCTTGAGCAGAGAGCTGGTGTGTAGATGGGACTGGTACTTGTACAAGAGCATTGGTGAGAGGGTTTGCCTAATGAGGCTAAGCATTTTCGTATCTGCTTCTGTCCACTTGCAATAGAACTAAATCTCTGTTATGTCACTTGTGCTAGAGAGGGTCAGACAGTTGATGTCATTAGTCCAGGTTCCACCCATTGCCAGGATGGTGCTTTCCATTTTCAGCCACCAGGTTATGTAGTTGGCACTAGTGAAGGTGGGGATTGAGGTGGAGGTGTTGGAAGAAGAGAATTCAAAGGTCCATTAGTATATCTGGTTAAAGGTTCCCCATAGAGATCAGCAGCCATAAGGCACTTTGACTATGTATGCATAGGCGCAGATGCAGCCATAGCATGAGTGAATGGCTCTTTGATCATGGTATGATGGTTTCCTTCTTGCACGTTATGCAACAAGTTGGTTGCCACCATCATTGATCATTGCTTTTTTGCAGCATTGGATGCAGCCATTAGGTGCTTCCTTCATGCTCAGTGGGGCTTATAACCTATTGAAAACACTACACTATAGAGGCAGTGTAACCACTTACTTTACTTTAGGTGGTTGAGATTGATGGATGCTGATAGCAATGATGAATGTATGAAGTCAAGAATCTATTAGAACTCAGATGCTGAGTTCAAATCTTATATACCTTACAAATGTACCTATTATGGTAATGTAGGATAAGCTATGCTAATATATGTAAGGATGGGGCTAGACTAGCATATCTGCCATTCAACACCATTTGGCACTCAACCCACATGACCAGTCAGACCTACCAATTACAGTAAGTCTTATGATCACCGTCCCAGGTCCTGGGTTCAGCAAAAGCCTTGTAAGCATTGGACATTGGCTTTATTTGTTGGGTCATCAATGTGACCAAGCCATTGATGGTGTCAAGGACATCTTGAATGTCTGGCATCCTTACTGACCACTATCTTCCAAGTGATCTCTGGGGATGGTTCAAAGATATCGTTGGTTTGGCTGGATGGTGGTTTACAGGTAGAGGATGGAGTGATTGGGTGCACCAAGGTCCCAAAGACAGTGATAGTCGGAACAGAGATAGCAGAGGTCTTGGGTATGCACATAGCGGGTACAAATCTTTTTTCACCTTAAGAAAAGGCCATTGGTCCCATCAGGCTTGGGAGTTGTGTTGTTGGGGTCTATGGATTACATGCAAGGACAAATGTTAAGGTGGTAAAATACAAGGGCCATGGCCTCTCTCTGAACTTCAATATGTGTGAGCCACTTAGTATGACTCATAAACAGGGAAGAGGAACATAGTGGTTTGGCTTTAAGATAGTCCTATTCAAGTGAAACCATATTGCTCAATGGTTGATTCAATGAGGAAGATGGCAATAAGGAGACAATAGTTGACAATGTTGGTGAGCACGTTGATAACGATGATGAGGCAGGCAAGTGGCAAGTAAATAGTAGTGAGGTGAAGCATCAACGAGCCCCTTTACAGAGGGCAAGGCTGGCGAGGGAGAGAAGAGTGGTACTCAAGAGTAAAGGGCCCCTACTGGAGGAGGGAATGCAAATGAATAGGACAAAGGTATGAGGGAATTACAGGAAGGGTTTGAATAGTATGGACATGTACCTTAGGGCAGGGTTCGGAGTTCTAAATAGTTTAGGGTAGATGTGGAAGATAAAATGGAATGGAATGTTGAAGAAGAAGTGGTGATAACCGTGAGAGAAGAATAGGAACCATGAGGTATAAGGTCATTGATCACATCATAGGTCTAGCCTCAGGTCATGTGTCAGTTCCCATGGTCACATGCACTTGGTCATGTGACTTTGGAAAGAAAGAAATGGAGGAACTGAACTACAACAGCTTTACTCCTCTTTTGTCATAGCCTCTGACTACTTATTCCACTGCCTTCCGAGTGGAGTACTCTTGTTGTCTTGGTCATCATCCAACCATTAGTTCTTCACCTTTGAAGCTTAGGAAGACCTTCTTCAATGAGCAATGTCTTGAACTCTTTGTCCACCATCTACCAACAGAAGTCCTCTATCCTTGTCAGGTCTACATTCAACCTCACCAAGGCCAAACATAACAAAAGACTAGCTCTTCTTTCAAGGATTACTATAACTCCTTCACCATTTCATCCCATGGACCCCTCTTGAACCCTAGTCCACACTACCTTGACATTTCTCCACCACTAACCCTTGACTCCACTTCAGAACACTCTTCTTTGGAAGAAGAAGAAGAAGATCTTAATGCTTTACTTTCCTCTCAAGAGGAACAAGAAGTGACCCTTAGTCTCAGCCACCAACTGTCAGCATCCCTGACAATCCCTGACATCCCCACTCTGCCTAGTCCCACATCCACCACCTCTAGGCCAATCTTTGTCCTACTAATACCACTGCCACTGCCCCCACCCCTAGCCCCACCCGTTGCCATGTCCACCACCACCAAGTCCACTGAACTGCACATCACTTCCCTAGAACACTATGATAGGACACCAGAGAAGGCCCTCACCTGGCTCCAAACCATCCAACTTTATCTTGAGATTAACAAACTTATCTATGATACCAACAAAAAGAAGGTTATCTTTGCCCTCTCATATATGACCAAGGGGGCAGCCCTCCCTTGGGCATTCACCTTCTGTACCACTTCCATTAGTAGAACCACTATTAACCCTCAGAACCTTTGATGACTTTGTCACAAAGTTCAAAACTATTACACTTCATCCTTGATGGGACTAACATAACCCTTAGAAGTGCTGTGTAGTTTAATCAAGCACAACAAGGAATTGGGATACTCATGTCAGCATTGCCAATGAGCAGAGGTCTGGTCAATGATGGTTGGGGGTGGACAATGAGGACAAAAAAGGTCAAGAGCATCCACTTGGGGGTGGACAATGAGGACAAGAAAGGACAAGAGCATCCACTTGGGGGTAGGACAAAGACTAATGTGGGGATCACATAAGATGAGGCCACAAACAAGGTAGATTGCCAGAAGGTAGAAGGGAGAACTAAGCTAAAGTACAAGAGTGAGGGTTGCACCTCTTATATACTACAGATGACTGGTTAAGGGCAGGTCAGCTGAGTATGAATGTGAAATGAGTTATGGTGAGCAAGAAAAGCCATTGGGCAAAGGAGCTCAGTATGTGAAATAAAAGAGTAAGTAGTAATGAGTAATTGATCAGTGATGATGGATACTCAGTAAGCGTAAATGACAAAGAGAACTAGCATGATGATACATGCATGAGAAAGGTGCACTCCCATAGGAATGACCATGAAGGAGTAGGGTTGGACCTATGAGTGAGTGAGTCAAACAGGAAAAGAAAAGAGAATCATAACATAGTGGAGATTAAGAACATGAAGTGTATGCATGGATCAGAAAGAAGGGGAGTGTAGCACAGTATGGAAATGAAAAGAAGGCTGTGTGTACTAAGATAGACAGGTCATGAGACATTCTCATGGCTTTGTGAAGTCTGAAAAGTATTAAGTGTGAGTCTATGTCTTCAGATGAAAGGAACAAATGTGATTGGTTGAAGATAAGATAAGATAATGAGTCACATGACCTGATAAGATAATATCTTTGAGAGTATGATGGGATTGATATCCTAGACTTGATCATAGGGGATCATGATGAATTGTTACTGCTAGGATTTAGTGGACAAGATAGGGGTGAAAAGACTAGCTGTAATAGTAGGCCAGTTACACAAGTGTGTACAAAAATGCCTAATTGCTCCTCAATGGAAATACCATTCTGTGATGTGGTAAATCCATGACACATCATCATCTTCACCAACTAATCAAATGTCTCATATCCAATACCAAGATATGTTCAAACCCAAGTGGGATCCCCATTAAGCAGCATGATCATCCATCCCTCTCTAGTTAAAACCAAGGTATGGTATGGTATTAGAGCTGTGGGAGTTAGAAATAATAGATTATAGTAATACAACATTTGGGTCACAATAATTGCTATCAAAGTGACTAGATGGTGTTAGTGGTCCTCTTGAATCTTCTGTGCCTCCAGGTCCATGGGGTGTACTACAGTTCCAAGGGATACATGGCAGCTTTACACCATGATCCAGACACTGCCGGAAGTGTGTCCCTGTGGCATGTAATACAAAGATAAATGTTTCAGTTTGACATTTTGTGGTCTATTCAAGGCCTTAAGGCTAGTAAAATCTGACCTTCCCAGTCTCTACAAGCCACCACCTTCTTCTTTGTCAAGAAAAATGATGGCAAACTCTAACCCTGTCAAGATTACAAGTACATAAACAAACATACCATTCAGAATGGTTACCCACTTCTGCTTATTACTGACCTTGTCAACCACCTCAAGGACACCAAGGTCTTTACCAAGTTCAATGTTCAATGGGGATATGTCAAGGACTGATTCCTTTGCTTGAACTATACCCTATTAGAGATAGCAAGGATGCAAGTCTAACAAAAATCAGAGATCAGAGGGGTGAGGACTTTGGCTTCAGCAATGTGGGTATGCACTGCACCCTGTTCACACTCATCCTCATATTTCAGAGGTTGGAGACTTGGAGGCAATAGGTTGGTGGCTGGAGATGATAAGTTGGAGGTGGAGATAAGGGTGAAGACAGAGAGGAGGGAATTTAAACAGTGCAAAGTGCAAGAGGAGTGTGTCTTATTTGATATATGAACTGAGGAATATATCCTTATATATAGGACTTATATAGTGAAGGGCAGAAATGATTACTAAGCCAAAAAGGAGAAATGTCAGAGTTCAGAACAAAGATGTATCATAGGGATCGAAACTGTACTGGACTTAAGATGGTTGAATGAGGAAGATGGTGACAAGGAGATAGCAAGGAATGAGATTGGTGATGATGTCAATAATGAGGATAAGATGAGTGATTAAAAGGTATATGGTGGCAAGTCTGAGCATAGATGAGCCCCTTGATAGAGGGCAAGACTAGCAAAGATGAGAGAGTGGTACTCAAGAGCAAAGGGCCCCTATGAGAGAAGGGAATGCAAGTGAATAGGACTAAGGTACAAGGGAATTACAGGAAGGGTTTATATAGTATGGATGAGTACCTTAGGGCAGGGCTCTGAGTATGAAATAGTTTAGGGCAAATGTGAGAGATGGAATGGAATGGAATGATGATGAAGAAACGGTAATAACCATGAGAGGAAGTGAATACCATGTCATCCATGACATCATAGGATTAGCCTCAGGTCATGTGCCAGTTCCCATGGTCATGTGCACTTGGTCACCTGACCTGATGAAGAAAGAAATGCTAAGGTAGAATGGTGCTCAGTGATGCATAGCATATGAGTGAAAGTGAAGAAAAATAAATAGAGAGTGTACAAGGAACTGAACTACATATAACACTCTCCCCTATTCACTAGATTCGAGATCTAACTGTGAGTCTGTGAATTCCATATAGGAGGGACCGAAGGGTTGAAACAGAGAGAGGAAAGACAATGTGTCAATACCCTGAATAGGTTGTGGGGCTGTGGGGTGTTTGGAATGAAAATCAGTGATAGCATTCTGCATGTGTTTTAAGTTAATGGCAGGTTCCCAGGTGTGATCCACCTTGTCCCATCCCTTCCAATAGATGAGGTATTGTAGTTTTCCATGATAAAGATGAGAAGCGGCAATGATGTCAACTTTGTATTCTTCGTGATGATCTTCAGTAATGGTGATGGGATCAGGTTTAAATATGGGTTGGCCAGCCAATGGAGCTTTATAGGGTTTTACATGGGAAACATTGTTGTGGGCTGCAACGAGAACCTGCTCCACGAGAAATACTGAGATGAGAAGATGATGAGTAACGGTGTCGATGTCAATGAGGATGATGAGGACAAGTTGGAATACAGGTATGGTGACAGCGATGATATGATAGAGCATGCAACAGTCCCTTTACAGAGGACTAGGCTGGCGAAGAGGAGAGGAGCAGTAAGCACTGAGTTGCAGGCACCAAGGAGGTGGGTGGAATGAAGTGATTAAGACTAAGGTACGAAGATATTACAGGAAAGGCTTATATATAAGTGACTGAGTACCTTAGGGCAGGCGTCTGAGTCTGAATTAGTTAAGGGCAGGTAAGGAGCATGGAATGCGATGGAACATTCGAGAAGGAAAGATGTGAATAGAAATAAACATGAGAGAAAGATAAGGGACACGAGGTATAATATCATCGGTGATGTCATAAGACTAGCCTTGTGTCATGTGAAGGTTCCCGCAGTCACATGCGCTTGGTCACGTGACTTGGAAAAGAGAAATCAACTAAGGTAAAACGGTGCTCAGTGATGCATGCATATGAGTGAAGGTTAAAGTGAAAAATAGGGCGTATGTGGGCACAAACTATAACAAACATTAACTGTAGGGTGGATGGAAATGGTAGAAGGGAGGTGGAGGGTAATGGCATTAGGGAGGACGGTGGTGATACAGTATGGCCCAATATATTTTTGTGTTAATTTACAAGCAGGATACAGGAGGGAAAGATGGTAGATGGAGAGCCAGACAATGTCACCAATAGAATAATTAGGAGTGGAGGAACATTTGGATTCTTGTGTGTGGGACATCTAATCCCAGGTTTTTGTTAATGTAGCAGCAATATCATTGTGGGCCTGGCCCAAAGAAGAAGTGAACAACCAGGAGCTGTAGAGGAGCATGGAGGTTCAACTCCCAGTTGTGGTGAATAATTAAGTGTAACTTCGAAAGGAGAGGCGCTGGTGGCTGTGGTGAGTGACATATTATGAACGAATTGCACCATCTTTAGCCAGGAGGTCCAAGAATCCTGTTCTTTAGTGATGTAGACTCTAACATAAGCCAGTATCTCTCGATTGACATGTTCTGTTTGTCCGTCCATTTGTGGATGATATGCCATAGACAATTTTTGCTGAATTACAAGCACCTTGCACAGTTTGCAAGTAAACTTGGAGATGAACTGTGGTTCTCTGTCTGAAACAATAGAGTTAGGTAGTCTATGAGTGCACCATACATGATCTCTAAATAGCAAGGCTAGATCCGAAGAAGAGGTGGTTTTGGTACAGGGGAAAAGAACTATTTCTTTGGAGAAGCGATCCACTACGACACCAATGGCATCATATCCTTTTGATAAAGGGAAGCCTGTAACAAAATCAATGGAAATGTCAGTCCAAGGATGCAAAGGAACTGGTAGAGGTAAAAGTTTTCCTGCTGATGGCTTTGATGATCCATTCATGAGGGAGCACACCTGGCAGTGAAAAATATAATTTAAAATATCTTGGGTGGTATCTAACCACCAATAAAACTTTTTGATTGAAGCAGTGGTATAGTCATGGCCGGGATGATCTGCAACTGGAGAATCATGGAAGAGGGAAATATGTTTGTTACATAAAGAAAGTGGCACAAAAACAATGCTATTAGAATTTCTGAATAATTTGTCCATTGAGTAGTACTTGTAATTGTCAATAGTGTTCAGATTCAGTTTTTCTGATTCTATGCATAATTTAGTTTCAAAGTTTAGTATTAGAGAAGTAGAGGAAATGGTTTGTACTCTGGTGGAGCCAAACTCTTTATCATTACATTGGGACTCCTCTAGGGTGATTGTTTTGGTTAATGTGGGATTTTCTATTTTTTCAATAATTAGTTGTGCAATATGGTCATGTTTAGAAATTGAAAAAGGAATGTCCAAATGATTGAACAGAATTATGCCTATTTCTCCCCTATAATCAGCGTCAACAACTCCTGCCATGATGTTGATTTTGTGCTTAAGGGTGAGGTCTGAACGCAGTGCAATTCTGCCATAAGTACCAATAGGGAGTTGAATAGATATGGATGTGGGAATAGGAAGCTGGTTATGAGGAGGGATGACAGTGGTGGTAGAGGAATAGAGGTCAAAACCAGCAGCAGAGAGGGAGCCTTTAGAGGGCAAGTGGGCATCATGGGAATTAAGGGTAATGGGGATAGCATGTAGAGTGGAGAATGGAAGTGGGGGGGAAAAACAACAATGTTTTCATTCAAATTATCAATGACATCACCATGATCTGGACAATGAGAAAGAGTGTCAGCATGTCCATTTATGTTGCCAGGTTTATAAATTAGTGTGTAAGAAAATTCCAGTAGCAGTTCATACCAGCAGGCTTGACGACCCGAGAGAGTTTGTGGCTTTTTCCAATACTCCAAGTTTTTGTGGTCGGTCCATATCTTGAAGGTAGAAAGACCTATTAAATAATGACACCACTCTTCTAGAATGCAGATAATAGCAAGGAGGTCTTTATTGTAAACTGGGTAGTTCTGTTCAGTGGGGGAAAAGGAATGTGATAAAAAGGTGCAAGGTCACCAAAGATTATCTGTGTCTTGGATGGAGAGAACAGCACCAGTAGCGATGTTACTGGCATCAGTTTCCAAATGCATGGGGCAGGAGGGGTCGGGATAAGCTAAAAGAGGAGTGTCGGTAAAATGTTTCTTGAGAGTATTGAAGGCATTTTGCTGGGCTTCACCCCAGGTGTAAGCAACACCTTTTTTTGTAAGGTCATTGAGTGGTCGTGCAATTTGGCCAAAGCTGCTTATGAAATGTCAATAATAGTTACAAAGTCCAAGAAAAGATTGCAATTGCTTTAGTTTTGTCAGTGCTGGCCATTCTAGAATGGCATTGACTTTCTTAGTTTGCATAGTAACACTGTCTTTCAAGACATGCATGCCCAAGAAATCTACATCATCAGCATTAAAGATGCATTTTTCTGATTTGGCATAGAGATGATTTTTGCACAGATGTGTTAATATCTCTTTTACAATTTCAGAGTGCTTATTGTCGGTTTTATTTTTGGTGAAGATGCACATATCATTGAAGATGTTGTTCATCATCTGTTGGAATGTTGGAGGGGAATGAGTGTTACAGGTTATCCTCACCTTCCCCTTCTACAAGTATGCTCTTCCCTACTTCTTACTTTATGCTCACATCCTTCTTTCTTTCTTCATCATGTGACTGTGAGATATCTCATATGGTTAGATCTTCAATCTGATCTGGGGGATCTAATCAAGATCACCTTGAGGCTTGGCTTCTATTTCATTTCTGCTCCATACCTCTGCCTTATTACACACTTCTTAACTTCTCTTTCATTCTCCATCCTCATGTATTCCCACTCTACTCCTCATATCATCCTCATGGTCGTACATACAATTGCCTTATGGACTATTAGTCAGCATGCCTTCACTCATATTTAAACCCTAGACTATAGTAGTCAGTACTCTCTAGTTCTGTCAACTTTTGTCTTAGGGATTTAATCCATTGTTTCATCCTATCTCATTGCCAAATCCCTTCAGTTGGTTCCTAAACCCAACTATCAGTCTCTGCACCTTGTATAGAAACTCTTGAACTCTTCGTGCACCCTCAAGCCTTTGTGCTAAGCTCATTGTCTCATCTGTTCCCATCTCCACCATGCTCACACTAGTTGAACTAGTAATAATTAGTCATACCAAAATACATAACCACTAGTTCGTAGGCCCCCAATAGTGTGACAAATGCTGCTTTCCATTTGTTGCCTTCTTTAATCTGAACATTATTGTATTCCCACTGAATATTGAGGCAGATGAACTTATCAGCACCCTTCAGGTGGTCCACCAAAGAAGAAATGAGAGGAAGAGGATAGGAGTTTTTTATGGTACCCTCATTTAAATAGTGATAGTCCATGCTGAGATGTTTTTTGCCAGTCTTTTTTGGAATAAAGAATACTGGAGCCATTTGTGGGGATTTAGAGGGGCAAATATACCCCTTTTCTTGCTCAGATTTGATGAAGTTTCAGACTTTCTCAATTTCAGCTTTGGATAAAGGAATGATGCGACCTCTTTTAGGAATGAAGTCTGATTTGAGATCAATTGCATGGTCCCAGAGTTTGCATATGGGCATGCATTGCAACTCATTTTTACTGAAAACATCTAGAAAGGAATGGTATTGAGGAGGAACTTTGTCAGCCAAACCTTCCTCAAATACTTGAATATCTAGTGTCTTCCACAAGTGGTTGACCAGTTGCACTGAATTTTGAGCACAGCAATTCTTGGTGCATTGATTAAACATTATTTTCTTGTCTACCCAATCAATGAGTGGGTTATGGCAGTGGAACCAGTTGTAACCTAGAATAATCTCATGAGAGCCTAGGCCACTAGGGCTTCCACTGCTTTGGAGTGTCCATTGTAGGATAAAATGAATGAAACATATTGAGAAATACAACCATGTTTAGATGCAGTACCATCTGCATTTGTGATGTGCATTGCTTTAGATAACAATTTGGGTTCGATGCCAATTTTGTGGACCCAGTCTTTGTCAACAAATGTTTGAATGGCATCTGAATCTAGTAGGGATATCATTGAGCAATGGATCCATTTCTGGTCTTTCTGAAAGAAAACATCAGTTAGAATATCGAATTTGTTGCCAGCTGCAACAATTGGCTGAACAAGGAAAACAGAAATGAGGAGATGGCAATGAACAGTGTTGACATCAATGAGTACAATGAGGACAAGGTTGAAGATGGGGATGGCAACTGAGAGAATACAATATAGCATGCAAGTGGCCCCAAGCAGAGGGCTAGGCTGGTGAAGAGAGAAGGGAGTAGTACCACTAAGTTGCAGGCACTATTGGAGTGGTGGATGGAACGAAGTGATTAGGACTAAGGTACAAAGGAATTACAGGAAGGGTTTATATACTATGACTGAGTACCTTAGGGCAGGTGTCTGAGTCCAAATTAGTTAAGGGCAAGTGTGAGAATTGGAATGCGATAGAATGTTCTAGAAGAAAGGAAGCGAATGGTGATAACCATGAGAGAAAGATAAGAGACATGAGGTATGATGTTATAGGGCTAGCCTCAGGTCATGTGTCAATTCCCACAGTCATGTGCCCAAGGTCATGTGACTTTGGAAAGAAGAAAGTGCTAAGTAAACATTGCTTAGTGATGTGTTACATATGAGCGAAAGGTAAAAGAAATAAATAGGGGCATACATGGCCTGAACTATAACAGAATTCCCCTCCTTGAGAGGGATCAGGTTCGTGATGTGAGAAGGAAGCTGGGGAGGATTTATATGAAGAAATGTGTGTCTATTTGTCCAGAAGTAGGGAATTAAGTGCACTATCTTTTACTTCCAGTGCTGTACCCAACTGAGACACCCTTTCAGAACTATTGTAAGTACAAGAATTGTTCAATGATGAATCCTCAACCTCATCACTGTCCATCTCTCCTTCGATAGATAATGTTGCAGGCTGCAATGGCGACGAGCTCAATGAGGAATACTAATATGTGAAGATGACAAGAAACAGTGTCGACGTCGATGAGGATGACGAGGACAAGATTGAAGATTGGGATGGCGACTGAGACAATGCGATATAACATATAGTGGCCCCTTTGCAGAGGGCTAGGCTGGCGAAGAAGTGGAGAGTGGTACCACTGAGTTGCAGGCACCTGGTTAGGTGGGTGGAATGAAGTGAATAGGACTAAGGTAGGAGGGAATTACAGGGAAGGTATATATATGATGAGCAACTACCTTAGGGCAGGTGTCTGAGTCCGAATTAGCTTTAGAGTAGGTAAAGATAAGAGGACAAAGAATGTTCTGGAACGAAAGAAGAATGACAGAAATGAACATGCGAAGAGATAAAGGAACACGAGGTATGATGTCATCGATGACATCATAAGTCTAGCCTTGAGTCATGTGAATGTTCCCGCGGTCACGTGCACTGGGTCATGTGACTTTGGAAAGAGAAATCAACTAAGTAAACGGTGCTCAGTGATGCAAGCATATGAGCAAAGAGTAAAGTGAAAAATAGGGCATACGCGTGCCTGAACTATAACACTACCCCCCATTCGCCAGATTCAAGGTCCAACCGTGAGTCTGCGAATTCGGTATAGGAGGGTCCAAAGGGAGAAAACAGGGAGAGGAATTGCATGTCAGAGATACCCTGGATAGGGCGAGGAGCAGAGGGATGGGAGCGATGGAAGTTGTTGATAGCATCCTGCGCATGCTGTAAATTATTGGCCGGTTCCCAGGTGCGATCCACCTCATCCCATCCTTTCCAATGGATGAGGTACTGTAACTTTCCTCGAGAAAGCCTGCTAGCGGCAATGAAGTCTACTTTGTATTCTTCATGGCGATCTTCCGTGACTGTAATGGCGTCAGGTTTAAATATGGGCTGACCAGTCAGCGGGGCTTTATAGGGTTTTACTTGGGAAACATTAACAGTGGAATGGATGGAAACGGAGGAGGGGAGATGTAGGGTAATGGTGTTAGGGAGGACAGCGGTGATGTGGTAGGGCCCGATGAATTTTTGCGTTAATTTACAAGCGGGATATGGTAGTGTGAGGTGATTGGTGGATAGCCAGACCAGATCACTGATGGCATACGAGGGAGCAGCAGATCGTTTAGACTTTTGGTTTTGTACCATCTGGTCTCTGGATTTAGCGAGTGTAGTGGTGATTTCGTCATGGGACTTTGCCATAGAAGAAGCAAGTGACCCCCAGGAGTCGTGGAAGAGCAGGGTTCTACCCCCCGTCGAGGGTGATAATTATGTGTGACTTCGAAGGGGGTAGCACCAGTGGCCATAGTCAAAGAGGAGTTATGAACGAATTGTGCCATCTTGAGCCAATCGCTCCAAGAGTCTTGTCATTTTGCGACATATGCTCTAAGGTATACCAGTACCTCGCGATTTATCCGTTCAGTTTGCCCATCTGTTTGGGGATGATATGCCGTCGACAGCTTCTGTTGGATCCCCAATACTTTGCAAAGCTCCTTGGTAAACTCCAAGACAAATTGTGGTCCCCTGTCTGAGACAATAGTGTTAGGAAGTCCA
>QFEQ01001278.1:17605-41544 GCA_003316335.1 Hemileccinum impolitum | reverse complement strand
GACATACATCGATGCCAGGACGTACCCCACCACCTTCCCGCGCTCGTCCTCAGCCAGAAAGGACAAGTCTGGCCAGTTGACTATTATGTACGCCCCTGAGCACCATTTGAGTAGAGAGGTGTGATGCGGTATGGATCAAGGGACGCTTACAGAACCGTATATAATAGTTTTCTGGGAGGTTGCAAAGATTGCAGGCGAGAAGTTGGACAAGATCATTGACCTGAGATCAGCAATACAAATCACTGAGTGGTACCACGGGGTGAAGAAGGAACACACCTCTACTCTGCGTATGTTCATCGAATACGCCGGTCGGGTATTAGCTGTAGCACTTGCTTATGTAATTACCAAAGTGGCAGGAATAGGGGGCCACTTTCCCACACTCAAGACTATCAAGTTTGCCAACTGCGGTCATGGCATGGAAAGTGTCCTTCGACGAGGGCGTCGATTGTTTCAAACGTGGTCGTTTCTGTGAAGCGCTCGGTCACATGAACCAGGTAACATATGACATTCATGACATTGCAATGATTCCCTAATCCTGGGTCCGACTCAGGCTGCTGAACTGCAAAGCAACGCTGCCATTATCTATGATTCGCGCGCAGCGATACACGAAAGATTTGGGAACCTCAAGGCTGCTCTTCTGGACTCAAAACGCGTTATCAATCTTGCACCTGACCGATGGCAGGGTTACGCTCGTTCGGCGCGTCTCTTCGAGCTTCTTGGGAAATATGACTCTGCTGTCAAGATGGCTGATTATGCTTTGGGCCGTCTGCGACCGGAGGACGCTCAGCGGCGCGCTCACCTGGTTGAGCTTCGAGAAAAGGCTGTTGTTGCACAGGCAGCTGCTGAAGCACATGCCCCGACCTCATACCTCTGGGGAAACCTGCCGGTGGAGATCCTAGTCGAGATCTTCACCCTGTTAATTGTCGAGGATCACACCTGGGCTGTCAGGCTGTCTCACGTCTGTGGACATTGGCGACGAATCCTCATCAACACACCCTCTGCATGGCAGACGCTTGTGTTATCCAGGAAACACCCTGTGGAAAAAGCAAAGCTATGGAAACAGCGCGCCAAGAACCGTATCGCTCGCATCACCTTTGCTATGTCACCTCTGGATAGAGCCTCGGTCTTTTCCCAGCTCCAGGATTTGTCCTGGGACGATCTATCGAGCCTTCGCATTTCCTGCGGAGCATTCGTTGATCTTCGCCGTAAAATCCCCCAAATCCCTCTTCCGCATATGTTCTCGAAACTAGACGAATTGACTTTGCTTGATTGCGCGTTCTTTGAGCGGCTACCTTGTGACCTCTCCAGTCCCAGCTGGAAGCTCGAGGTTCTTCATTTAAGTGGAGCCGTGAATATGATGGACGAATGGTGGCAACGCATCCAGCAGCTCAAGGAATTCCGTCTCACTGGAACTGTTACTCGGTTTTCCACCCTAGTATTTGCAGCCAATCCATTGCTCGAGAGATTAGCCTTGGATTGCCCGAAAATAGAGGAAGTCAGCCCAAACAGATACAATGACGCACCCCTCACGTCTATGGAAAACCTGAAATGGGTCGAGTGTCGGGGGATTCGTAATCCTTTCGATGTCTTACATGCTATCACCGCGCCGTCGATCACACACTTTGGGATGTTCACCGCTGCCACTATGGCGGACGAGACTCTACTTCACATGGCTTCCCGTCCTTCTCTTGTCGAGCTCCATATCACCGACTGCAGTCTCAGTCCATCCACTTTACCAACCCTCCTTTCCTCCACCCCCAACCTCGAGATATTACGAGTCAACACCGTCTACGGGGTTGTGAATGAGGTGTTCCAGTTTCTCACCCCGAAAACGGCCGATTCACTACCGTGTCGTGCACTCAAGCATGTCGACGTCTCTTGGTGTCCCGACCTCACGACGTCGAACCTGTATGCGTTTGTCAAGACACGCACACAATACGCATCCGAATCAGTTGGGTCGGCGGAGAAATGCGCCACCATTGTATCACTCGAGGTGGACGGATGTTGGAACATCGAATCCGACATGTTGCCATGGTTTAGGTCCAAGGTTGCTCGATTCAACTGTATATATTCCGCGAAAAATGATTTCAAGAAGAATCGGAGACGCAATCTGTAACTGTGATTAGCCCGTGACATATCACACAAAAAACTAGATACACCTCTGTTACTAGTGGGCGGAGATGTACATCAAGCTGGCTCAAGAACCTTTGGATAACTAGTACATATGTATGTGTATATTATATCGTCTCACCGTCATCAACGTTGCCTCGGCTTGTGTGATACAAATATACGGAGATCCGGTCACGACGAACCTGTGCCGATGGAGTTCCTTGAAGATCCGTCGTAATCTGCAATACGACGGGCCTGGCGAGGAAGAAAGAACATCGGGACCGACACAGCGGCCTCGGTGACAGTAGAACCATGATCACCAGCACCACGACCGTCGGACGATGATCAAGTGATGCAACCTGATCGGTAATAGCCGGTCCATCATCTTTGGCTGCGTTTTCTTATCCAGCCCTCTGCGTTCCCGCCAGGTCGTTCATGGCCTTTTGCACCTCAAGTTTTTCCATAACAGCACGATGCAAGCTTGATTTATTCCTTTTCCCTTTGGTTGGTGCACCAGCAGTCTCGTCGGTGCCCCCATGCGGGGTAGCGGAAGTAGAAGCTGTACTGCCTTCGACAGGTGCATCTTTCGCAGTGAGGTGTGAGGGAACAATAATGGGCGTTTGGCGCGGCGGTGGCGGCCACTGACAGCGTGTTTCAGAATATAGGAGAAAGTATCACCACAGTTACTTACACCGCGATTGGGCTGGTTGAAGTGTAACGCCGCCCATGGCGGATATTCTTTTTCTAGTTGTATGATATGGTCTTCTAGAAACTGCAGACGCGCGAGCAAGGTACGTGGTGGTGCAGGAACTTTTTTGCCGACAATCAAAGGAGGTAACTTCGGAAAGAAATGGAAGACATTACCGTAGCGTACTGCAACGTGTGACTCGATGTTCTTCAGCCTCCCATCTATTCCAGGTTGAAGCTCGCTTGGCGTATCATCTGCAAGAGCGGCGAGCTTCTCCTTTTCCTTGGCTGCTTTTCCATCCAGGCCCTTTACAGTCCTCCTCAAGGGCCCATCTTCATTCTTTGCTATGTCATATTTCATTTGGGAGTCTCTATCAAGGGGTTTCGCATCTGTCCTTGCGCACGATGGGATGTGCTCAGTACTCTCGGGATCGATGTTGAGCCGTCGTCGTTTCTGTGCCAAGGATTCGAGAAACTCGGCACGATTTGACGCGTCATTCTTTGCACGGTTTTGAGCAAGGAATTGTGAGATAGCTTTCGTGATCTTCAAACACGCGTTCAATGAGTAACATGAGCGAAAAAAGGGGGAACTTTTAGGCATACTGTCGATGGGGACTGGGGCTCGGCGCCAGTGCTCAAATGAACATAGTCAAGCTTCCGTTCTTCAAGCGGTCGCTCTTTCGGTTCTTCCTCCTCCTTGAACTTTCCCAACGTCTGGCCCATGGAAATATAAATATAAAAGAAACATGCATTGAAAAAGGCGTGTTCTCCGCACCATGAGGTCGCGTATCAGATCACCAATTGCTCCGGGGACACTCTTTCTCTCCCAATCAGCGTTCAAGACGACCATATCATCCTCGAATCCCCGTAGGGCCTGCGTTAGCCCCACCTTTTTCAAGAATGCGCGTATGACCTCGTTCCAATGTCTGTATACGGGTTCGGGTGTCGGCGTACGTGGTTTTAGTGGCGGCTTACGCTGTCGAGCTGCTAGTTGCGGTTGATATTGCTGATATTGGGCGTATGGAATTTGTGTGTAGTGTGTCTGCTGATAGGGTGAACTCCCAGATGTAGCGTAGGGATACCCGGAAAGTTGCCATGCGTTCTGCCAGCTCCCGGGCGGGTAGCCCATGTAATAAGCTTGAGCTGCATTTTGCTGGCCTTGTGTCTGCGCCTGGGACTGTGCTTGTTGGGTGAGGTGAGCCTGGGTGTATTGCCCGGGCTGCTGTGGAGCTTGCGAGGCCTGAATGCTTGGTTGGACGGAACTGTAGTAAGGTTGTTGTGGTATGGTGGTTTCGGACGTGTTGGACGTCGTCGTAGACACTTGCGAGGGCCCTGCTTGCGATGCTGGTGGCCCGTTCGTCATAGTCGTGATTTTGACTGGTTAGTCCAAACTAGGATATCATTCCGTATCACCCAAACACTCCGCCAGTTGATCATGTACTTAGAATAAGCGAACAGTGACACGAGCAAATCATCAGACCTCGGCCAAGATATGCACCAGGACATCCTTCACCGTCTCCCGTTCCCATTGAACCGTTTCACCCTCGAGCAATTCGTTACCAGGGAAATTTGTCGCTCCGCCAACAGCGCTACTTAAGATCTCATCGAACGGAGAGTCCCGGACTCGAATCCGATGTGACACGACCCTTGGAAACATCCTCGCTATATCCGCCTCCGACACGTCCAGTTCTATGGTTTGTTCCGATTGACTGGCCAGACTGTGATACAGACTTGAGCCATCCAAGGGTTCATATGTCCCCAGGACATCAAACCCTTCTACGAGCGCATCGGAAGATGCACTTGCTATGCTGGAATGAGAATGGGGATAGGCAGAGACAGTGTCAGTCCCCCGAGATCGTTCAGCAAGTTCTTTAACGAGTTCTGCACCTGTGCAGTCTGTGCCGAGTACGCGACTCGCACGGGCGAGAGCTTCTGCATCTTGACGAGCGCGTACCGTAAGCATCATACCATCTAGCAGCCCGTAGTGTCGTGTGGCACTGAACAGGTCAGCGAGGTAGATGTTAAGCGGGGGCCTTATGCGCGCTTGAGTAACGCAGAGGTGTTTGAGTCGCTGGAGGAGAGAAAAAGGTATCACCGGAGATGCAACAGGCCGTGGTGGCGTCGGTGGACCGGGCACAGAATGTAGAGTTGGAAGTACCGCGGAGGTGACGGAGGCATGCGGTGTTGTGGATGAAGGGGGCCGAAATTGGCGCATTGCCAAGCGGGTTTGCGCGCCAATGTCGACGGAGGAGCTCATTGCGAACATGTCGAGCTATGAAAATGAATTGTCACCGAAGAAGTCATTTCCGTGAAGGCGGTGCATACGAGACTCTTGTATATGGGGGGTCTCTCCCGTGAGTCAGATCGACACACATACACCATGAGAAACCCGTCTGGGAATTCCAGTGTCAGACCGTCTTGATCATGCCCAAATATTCCCTCATCTGACACTATGATGTTTCGTTCCGTAAGGGTCCGCAGGACTGCTTTCTGAGAAGGAAGACTTGCAAGCTCGAGACCTGAAACGACAACCGCGGAGGGCAACTTTAATGCCTCGGTACTCCCGCGTGATGCGTGTCTGAGATGGGTCTTGGCGAAAGAAGCTAGGGTTGGGACGGATGTATCCGTTTGACCGCTAGCAGAATGGAAACTAAGACGCAGCGGATAGCCTTCCGCGTTGATAGCTGACTTGAGTTCGGCATCGTCTGAGTCCAACTGCTGTCGTCCGAGGGTAGTAATTGAAGGCTTCGATTCACTCGGATGGGAGGCCGAACAGGATATAGATGTTCGCCTGCTACGTGCTGTGCCGATGGAGGTTGAGGGTACGATGGGCAGCTTGCCTGAATTACGCGAGTTGGAACTACGCCTACGCCTGTGTTTGTGCGGTAAGCCGCTTGAATTATTATCTGCTGCTGAGCTGATGGTCGAGACGGAAAAGAAGAGGGACCGAAGAAATTCGGAAGGTGTTTGACTCGCACTAGAAGAGTGGCACTTGAGCCTATGAGCGTTGTAGCCAAAAATCGTGTTCAGGGCCTAGAAACGAAACACTTTAATGTATCTTTTCTGGCACGAAGACAGTGGGAATTGCTTGGCTTGGCCCAGGCTTGCCGGAGGAAATGAACGGTGGGCTGGTACCTACCAGCGCGGTGAGTCTGGAGACGAGGGTGATATCTTCGTCTCGAGTGCGTAATATCAAATTCTTGTCTCCAGCGACAATGGAAAGCAGCAATACTTGAATGATTACCGGCTCCACGGGAAAACCAGGAGCCGCTGAACGGACGTGGCTCAACAGTGACGGGAGGAAGAGCTGTGTTCCGGGAGGAAGCAGGGTATCCATTATTCTGTGACGCAAGTGACGACTCAGCGCACACGTTTCGGCAGGGTGGGCGGTGATCAATGGTGAGTTGACACTTACTTTTGAACGTAATGGTCGGACGCAGTCGCACTGGTTTGGGATGATGGTAACTTGTGCAACGAGGACCATAAAGAAGACTGGTTTTGACAAGCGGCGTGCGCGGAACCGTGACTACTAGCAGCAAGTACTTGAATGGATAGATGCGGCGATGAAGCGTGTGTCAGATCGACTTGATAAGATTCAAGGATGTTGATATGGAGACAGTCCAGGTCGTTACTACTCACTGCTCGCCAAGGGTAATCCATTTATGTCTCACACCAACCACACGACATTACCTCGAGGCTGCCGACCTGAGGTTTGGGCGTCTCTTAATTCTATTTTTTTCCCCGGTGTATGTTCTCACTCCTTCTCTTCCCATTCCACCCACCAGCGCTGGATGAATGGCGAACACCCTCTACCGGTTCGACATCGACGATGACTCGCCTGAAATCGCCTACTTTCCCTTCGTAAACCTCGAGCCCAGCCCCAACCTCACCGCTGGCTGGCAGCTCTTGTACACAGGCTCTGGCGCTGCTACCAGCCCCGGTCAGGTTGGCGTCGGCACCAGTTATCACTATACTTCTCTTAATGGCGCAAGCCTGGCAGTCAACTGGAATGGTACGTGTGTTTCCCCCCAACGGAACACGTCTTGTTCACTCGCATCACAGGTACAGGCATCGACCTCATAGGCTCCGTTAGCAATGCACTCTACAATATCTCTCTGGATGGGATGCCATACGCTTATCTCGCTGACCCTGCAAGCTCTATCCTTGCCTCGCTGGATAACTTGGAAAACACGAACCACTCACTCTTGCTTACGACTATCATCACGAACTCTACGTCCCCTGATGCATTTCTGACCTTTGACAAGGCAACCGTCACATATACTTCCCCTGCAGGATTTTCCAAGTGAGTGATCATCGGTACTTGGCATATTAAGCAGTCGGGTGGTCATCATCAATGACGATCAATTTGATTAGCGCTACAGCTGCTTTCCAAGAGATCCCTGATTCTCGTATCGCCTTCATGGGCTTGTGGAGCTATGCAACAGATGGCTCAGGGACTTCCATGCACATATCCAATTCTGCTGGGGACACCGCAGGAACCTCGTTTTCAGGCAAGTAGTCAGTTCCCTTGTCCACCGGCTGCGATAGACCTCTCCTTGATCATAGGCTCTGCAATCACGATTTACGGGCTCACCTCCTCGTACTGTGGGGATTTCACCGTGACCCTTGATAACATCACCACCACTCTATCCGCTCGTTCTTCATATAATAACTCGAACAGCCTGTTATTCTACGCGACAGATCTTTCGCAGGATCTGGTGCATCACATTACGGTGATTAACCAAGAAAGCCGCACCCTTGCTTTGCGAGCAGGTGGCCTGAATACCACTTTCTTCGGAAACAGCACAACGTATGCTTCCGTGATTTTGAAAAAGGAAAATTGGAGCTGATTCCTATTCCCCGAAGGAGTTCCACCACTTCGTCCAGCAGCAACTCCATTCCTGCAGGAACTATTGCAGCAATCGTCCTGGCTGTTGTTCTGTTCCTAGTCATTATGGGCATTGTTTGTTATGCCTGCTGGACTCGGCGGAAGGCTCGCGCCATCAATCAACATGTGTTCCTGCGAGGGAGGAGAAAGCCATCCAACGAGAAGGGCAATGGTGACATCGAACGAGTCACCAGTACAAGCCTACCTTCTGGTGAAGAATTGGAGTCTACGAGTCTTAGCACCGCCAAAGGCTACGGTTTCGGCCTTGGTTTACGTCGTGGTTTTCTATTTGCTTCTCGCAGAAACAAGGCGGGAAGTACCTCCAGCGGAAGATCACGGAACGGGACCGTTGCACATCCAGAATCCCACCCAATGACATCACAGCGCAATCGCAACGAGAAACGGATTTCTATATTTACGTTAACCGATGATATACCTGTCTTCGCGGACGTGCCAGAATCGGAGAAGCTCGCTCCTGGGTGGTGCAATCCCGTTGCATGTGCTCCTCCTTCCTTCAGTTATACTTGCCACTGGGAAGAAACACAAGGAGTATCACTCCCCGAGCTGCATGCAGAGCAGATTAGACCTGCTGACGTTGACGACGGTGATGATGCTGATGTCAAGACGCTGACGTCGCGTCAGGACGAAACGATTGCCGCCACCCTATTGTTGAGCCCAAGGATCTCCGAGGCCCTTGCGGCGATTGATCGAGCTGTGATACCGAAGTTCGTCAGCGACGCTCAGGACCCCTCCAGAGATTCAGATGAAAATCGGCAACCTGACTTCCTTCACGTCCGAGATACAAGCCCGTTTAGGATAGATGTGTCGGCTATCCTTGGGACACGCAAGGGTAATCGCGATTCCAGGAGGACCAGTGGGAGTGGCAGCGGCAGATGGTCAAAAGTGCACGCCAGACTTTATCGAAGAGCTCATCAGGACGATGGTAGGCAAAGCTGCCAGACGGACAGACAGGACGCGTCGAGTTCCTCTGGCCCTGAATCTGTCCCGGTGGTAATGCACGAGTCTGGTTTCCCTAACCCATCCGGCGAGACAGCGCCTGGTTCGGGAACGTATTCCTTCCTAGACCTCAATCCCTCGCATGTCTCTTTACGACGGCACTCGAAGACTACTACTCTGAGTTCTGCACCTGCGGAACATGGTCACGGTGCGAAGGATACTCCGGCATGGAGCGAACACACTTCTATTAGGATGGTCAGAATAGAGCGGGTCGACGTAATAGCTCCAAAACCAGATGCACCCTCAACTGCATCTGGTGGTTCCCATCCTTCGGACGGTTCGGGTACTCACATCGCTCCGTCTGCACCGACAATGCATACTCAAATATCTTCGCCCTTTCCATTCCCCGTAACGATCCCGTCGTCATCAGACATAGCCCAACCGCCTGACCACGTACCTGAACGCCACGTCACACCATCCCCACCCCACACCCCACCGTCTCAATCAGACCAGTATTTGCAGGTTCCTAAAATTGCATCACCTGTGCTTCCACTCACACCCGCCAATTCTCCCACAGAAAGTGTTCCGTTTTCTGTGTCCGAGATCCACTTCAGGCACAGTTTCTCTGATCATGCCGGTCTCGACTCCCGGCGGGCTAGTGTCTCCTCCGTTCTTCCTCCACATCCCCCTTTGCCTCATCTCGATAGTTCTCAAGCTAGTATACCCACTTATCCTCCGCCGCCACCTTACATCGTGCAACGTGTGCTCGGGTTGCCGACGTCGCCACTTAGTCCCCTCTCACCCCTCTCACTCCCAAATTCGCCCCGGATAGCACTGGATACTAGCCCAACCAGTACTTTGTCAAGTGTCAGGCGACCGGGGACTGCACCTACACAATCATTCCGCGTTGGCTCACTTTTGGGTCCAAGACCGCCACCGGTGGCGGCAGGGTCTGTTCGAGGTTCCGCAGCCCCTCAATTACCTATGCAGGGCGGGCGCAGCAACTTACGGAGCCCACGATGACAGATGCCGGCGCGAGTCAGTTCCTTGGATACATTACGCTCATACTTTCACTCCTTGAACCATGGATTCTTGATGTTCAACGAGATACCCCCACTAGTCATCCTTCTTGCTTTATCCGGATTGCTCTGTACACGCTGTGGACATATCTAGGATTTGGATAGCTGTATCGCGATGGTTCTATAATAAAGACACGCCGCTATTGTATACATAGTACGTCTATGATGGTGGCTGCGTATCTCTCCGTAACCCAAATGTTACAAATCGCCTGATATCAGAGAACACCTCTCGCTTTTGGCCAGGTTCATTTCCTTTGGCACTACTATCATGGCTTGATCCAGTCGGCGGCCCACTCAGGGGTGGAGACGTCAGGGAGCTGAAGACGCTCTCTGCAGCGGAAGCCGAAGACAATGGAAGTGCGATGCGGCTAGTGGCTGGGCTACCGACCGTCAAACTAGTCGGAGGATCCATGTCCAAGGACGTAAGGAAAGAGGTGCTCTCAAGGTCCGTCTTGGTACTCGTAATAGTCAGAAATGAGTCAAGGAGGGCATTCTGCTCCGTTTTGAGAGTACCCTTTAGGTCGAGGATCTAGCCACATGAGAGGGAAGTGACTGCGGTTCCTTGACACGGACAACGGATGACCTCACCTTTTGGAAATTAGAGAAGGAAGCATCGCCAATGACGAGCGTGTAATTTAATATAAAGCCTTCCGATGGGTCCTGGATCAACCGGTCCGACATCTCGTTGGCTTTACGACGGACACGGGACTCACAACAGGGGTGATGATGACCTTGAGCACTGCCTCCAGGCGCGTGGTGATCTTCGTTAGGCTGCGAGTGTAACTATTGCACTGATCGATTAGCCTCCCAATGCCACGGTGATTCTAAAAGGAATGCCATGTACCTGGTGGTGGAGAGCGTTTCCCCTGGTAACTTCAAGAGACATGACTTGAGAGTCCCAAGGTCGATAAGTAGCTGTGGCGCTTCCTCGTTAGGCTACGATGGTAACTATATGACAATACAGACCTGTTCGGCCCCAATCTCTCGGAGTGGCCGGCTTTTCACCAAAGCATTTGTGAAACGTAGCAAAAGAAGACTGCGGTGACGTTACTATCCATTCTCGGCGGTTCATTGTAAGACCAACCTGGAAGCTTTGTCAAGATAGTTCCTCAAATATTTCTTCTGCTCCACCAAAGGTTTAATAAATGCGGCCACTTGTTCGGTTGCCTGTGTAATATCGTCTATGAATAGCGAATGGCCAGTAACGTGATTCATCGCGCCCCAGCTGATCCGTGACATCGTGTTGAATGCACCATCGCAAGCTGATTCAAGCTCACGTAACTGTATGTTGATTGCCGCAGAAACGACACTGACAAAGCATCGATCAATGAGGCTGAGGTGATTGTTTGGATTGCGAACCTCATGAAAAGATCTCTTTCGGCTTGCAATTTGACCTTTTCTTTAAATTTCTCATCCAACTTTTTCTTGATCTTCTCCTCCAACTATAGTGCGTTAGATTTTAGTTCGGTACAGAGGAAGATGGAAACATGCCTCTGCCGCAATGGTTTGGCAATAGTCTGCGGTATTGATAAGGAGACAGGCTTGCTGAAGTTCAACCCCGTCAAATCTCGAATCCACTGATTTCCGTGACTGGGTCGGAGGTCTTATTCAACCATTGAATTAACACTGCGTTCTGAGTACTCGCGACTCTTGCTCACCGCTTTAGCTTCGGGGACAGAACATCCTCTAAGGCAAAGTTAGTATCATGAAACAGCCAAACAACGACGAACAGACCAGCATAAATCTTTAGCCACTTCTTCTGTACCGTGTACAAATCAAAGAGAGCTTGGCCAGTTGACAGCTTGGCACACTGATCCAAACTCTGTGCGTAGAAATAGAAGAGTTCCGTTGACGATGGGAGTACAATCGGTGCAGGCTCGGGTTCGTCAGGGGTGGAGAGAGAAGCTCGGGGAGTTGACGTGGTGGTGGGAGGCTTTGAAGACGTATCAAGTGATCCACGAGCCTTGGGACCACGGTGCGGAGCAAGCATGTCGGCAAGAGCTCTAGCAAATATTGAGTACAACAGTGAGATGGAAGGATCAAACGGAAAACGTACTTGTCTTGAGCGTCCACAAAGACACCGAGGTGAGGCTCAAATGCGGAGGACATGGATTGGATCTGTGCTGTTGGAGGCGACGCAGTCCTCAGAATCTGATCCACCTTTACAACGGTCTCAGTGGGAGCCTTCGCAATGCACAGATATACAAACAGGAGTAGCCCATTTCTTTGCCATTGACAGCTCAAACTCTGTTGTTTGCTGGAGAGCTTCAAGGAGCAATTTAACAGTGAGCGATTGGCCTGCTTTAGACAACAGTGTCGACAGATCGTCCCTGGCAAACCGAAGTGCGTTACAGTCGACGGAAAGCGCTCCATTGATCCTGCCTTTACCTTGTTATTGACACGAACTTGGAAAAAAGCCACCAACTAACTCGCCACTCAGCAGGAAATACTCTGCCAATTTCTGTTTCGTGAGAAGTTAACAACCGCCTAAACCAGGCGAATCTCCTTGCAACATTGTCAAGGTGACCCGCTTCGTCACTTGCTCGGAAGATGCGACGGTACTCCTTGAGCTCGAGCGCCACATACCGTTCGATAAGTTGAATGCGCACATCGAGACCAAGGACATCGACGACGGCACAGGCATCCGTGATTTGGGTGGTCTTGAATGGCTTAGAAAGGTCTTGGAGAAAGCTACGGTATAGGTCTTCAGCAAGCCTGAGCTGAACTGTGATAGGGACGCACAACGAATCAAATTCGGCATCAAGTTGACTCCGGATTTCTCCTTGGACCTGTTGAATTCGCTCCCAAACTTGCATGATGTGATGGACGGAGGTATATGACTTGAAAGAGGTAGAAAGTTGTTTCACAGCCTAGGGAATAATGTCAACGCCGTCGACGGCGATAGTCCGAAGTGTACCCACGGCCAGTGAATGCGCGACCTCTGCATACTTCTTCTCCTTTACCTGATCTTCCAATTGGGTGAGAGCATTAACTGCGAACAACCAGGTGGTGAGCGACATGTCGTTGAGGGCGGGCCCTGGACTGTTCACCTAGCATTTGCAGCCGTTTCAGTGTCGTCATACTCAGAATGAGATTCTTTTTTGCGAGATCCAGAGCCTGTATATCTTTTGTGATATTCCGCACCACAGCCTCGGATTCCGACGCTTTCTCGCGTATGCGCGACATTTGCCCGAGGAGGTCCTACAAGGAAGATTTCAAAAAGCGATTCATATGAAGAAAGAAAGCGAATTATACAGAGATCATTTCTTGAATGAGCTGCATCCTTCCCGGATCGTGATCCCGCTCAAGTGCTTCCTGGAGCGCATCGATTTCTGCCTGTAGCTCGCGCTCGTCCTGCGCTAGCTTCGCCTGAACTGTGTCTAAACGAGTCAATGAGGCCTCTGTGATAACTCAAGTTACAAAGGGGACACGAAATGCACAAAGGCACACACCATCCGGGAAGAGTTGATTTAAAACATCCACAGGGTTGAAATTGTTTGAGAGGTCATCGAGAGGATCGTCATTCTGCTCTGTGTTGACTTCTAAAACGCGTTGTATCGCCAGAACCAGCTCCTGAGGCAGTTCCGCGTCGCGCTTTTGCATCGGTTGACAAGGAGAAGGTCAAGAAATGAGCTGAGATGGTGTGTGCTATGCGCGTAGGTTTAGAAGAAGTTGACCCAGTATGTAACTATGTAATCCTGTAAATACCCCATTGGGAAGACTCAGTGCAGGGACTTGTCGAAGAACTTCCTCAAGGCTTGGATCAGTTCATAACTGGGTTCTCGCTCCAAAGAAGGAGGTAAGTCCCTTGTCCACAACTACCACGTACTTTAGAATGGCCTCCTTAGGCGACCTTATGATTTCGTTTGCGCTCGTTCACACTCCCCTGCCACCACCTCTCCTAGCTCACACCCCCCAGCAGCCCCCTATGGCAGAGCCGACTGACAACACGAAGAATCAAGTAGTTTCGACGTTTCTTGACCATCCTAGATTTATTTGCGCAAACTGTTCTGCGGTACTTGTAAGTTCTGTCACTAACCCCTGATCGTGCGACATAGTCAGCCTGTAATTGAAAGGCGCTTCAAGATGAATTGATCAGCAAGTCCTTCTCTGGAAGGGATGGACGAGGATTGTGTGTCGTCTCAGGGTAATGGATTGTCACGAAAGTTCACGTCTAACCCTCTCTAGCCTCATGCATACCGCCATCAATGTGAAGCTGGGGAGAAAAGAAGATCGTCCACTTCTGTAATCCTTGCTCATCTGCATGTATTCCACAATTCATTGTTGACATACTCAGGACTGGTGTACACACGGTCGCTGACGTGTTTTGTCTTGGTTGCAATGACCGTGTTGGGTGGTACTACCACAAGTCTTCCGACCAAAGCCAGAAATACAAGGAAGGTGAGTCATCAATACCCTGGTTTAACAGATGATGATGTTCTTCGCAAGGGAAATACCTGCTCGAACGAGAGAAGTTGGTGAAAGAGAATAATTGGAAGCTGAACGAATAGTCGTGAGTGAGGGGATCATCTTTCCTGCTTCCTACGGGTAACCTTGTCACAGTGATTTAAAGCTTGTAAGATTGGTGCGCACGGATATCCTTGGAATGGACGCATTTTCAAGCTCGTCTGTAAACTCTTCTATCTATAAGCTGTTACACCGTTTTGTGATCCTAGGAACTGCCTTTGGTGGACATTGTATTTTAACACATTGTCAGACACCCTTTCAAATAGCTATGCCACCTTTGCAAAGGCGCATTCTACAAGCTCTCTTCCACTTTCCTCCCAGTCATCCCAGCACATTGCCCACTCATTACAATCTCTGCCCAATAAACCATTTCCAGCATCACCTGCCCTCGCTTCCTTCCCCAACTTTTGGTGGTATCCTTCGACGACTGGCATTACGTACTTCCATCTCAGCACACCCTCCAGCTTGAACCCCATTCGTTCAGCGAGCTTATTAGAGGGTGTATTGATCGGAGATGCAGACCACTTGACCTTCCTGAACCCGAGTCCAGAAGGTGGGAGTTCAAGCATGTGCTTCAACAATAAACCGACAGCACAAGAACCAACGTGGGTTCGTTGGAAGGCAGGAAGGACGATTGCAGGACCAATCTCTGTGACGCATTTTGTTTTGTCGGTTCCCTCGAACCCGAACAAGCCCGCTAGTGAGCCCTCCCACTCGGGATGACTAGAGTCTGGACGCGTTCTATCGATCACTGCGAACAGGAGAGCACTTTTATCTTGCCGACGCTTCTCGACGTATCGAAGAAAGTCGGTTGGGTGCTCGACAGCGATGGGCATGTATTTGAACATTGACTCGTGTCCGCGGGTACCATCAAGGTAGGTAGCAGCATGAATTCGAGGGATGAATGGGACGAGTCGCAATCTATCGGTGGATAGTACTGGAGGGATTGGAAGGAGGAAGTTGACATCGTATGGTTCGGGACCGTATAACTCACTCTCCTGAATCTCTGGCTCGGGAGAGTAGTTGTTCACGACGGTCATGGCGATTGAATGAACGTGCTCGATTGCAACTATCTGGAGTATTTTATACCACATCCGGTGGAGTTTGCCGCTGACTCGATCTGAACCGAGCACTTCGGACATACGGAACCGCGCTGGACCCTTACTTACACACAGTAACTTTGAAAGACTGTTTCAGTCGAAATGTAGGTGCACAACACCTTCCGCCCTATTCACTGTCCCAGTATCCCTACCATGGGCCGTCACGGTATTTACAATGGTGCGACTTTGAAACTTGACGGCTGATTGTCTCTGGATATATGTTGCGATCGGTGGTTACAGAGGCGCACCATGCAATCTCTGCTGGCAGACCGAAGAAAGTCATTTTATAACAACCCTATCCGCAAAGTAGGTTAGACTTTGTAAGATCAAAACGACTTCAGATATCAAAAAGATTTTGGGTCTTATGTCCCTGCTCACACTGTTCTGACGCTGCAAGAATATATCAGCATACGGCGCCGAAGAGGGACTCGGAGTGGAATTGACCTCATAGTACTTCTGAGGTCGAGTGTCAAAGATATATAGCATCACACCCGACAGAGTCAGCGCTGGAGATAATCCATACCTTTGGGCCACAGTAAAGCACATATATTCAATCCCAAAGTCGTAAAACTGGCCGCATCAGCCGTTGGATCTGGTGGCTTTGGTTGTCAGGGGGTTGAGTGAGCTTGTGGGTCCGCCTCGCAGCAAACTGAACCGAGTAACACGCACTCCAAGACGTAAAGATTCCAAAAAAAAAAAAAAGAAGAGGCCTTGCCAGGACTCGAACCTGGGTCTTGGGAAAATATCATCAGAATCCCAAGTGATAACCGCTACACTACAAGGCCATATTCAGTGATGTTGGCGAGTCGGATGAGAGAATTTTCGAGTTCATCTGTCTGACGAGAGTGGACAGTACTACCTCGAGTTTGTTGGCGGCAAGAAGTAATGAAGAGAAGAACCAAGGTCGGCATGGCATGGACGACGTTGGTTCGAGGCCATGCCGTATAAGTGGGGAGATGATGCGGGGAGAGACCCACGGTCTCAAGGATGAGACCTACCTGTACGGCAGAAGGAGTAGCAGGTCAGATTGACACCGGGGCTGGATCAGAGTCCTAGGCACCAGTGAAGTGCGGTGAGATCTCCATCACTTCGTCGTGGATCAATCACGATCACTGGCGCGTTCAGTTCGTCTCCTGGAAACCTCCCGCTGAGCGCCAATCAAGAATCCTGAACGGTTCCGAAGAAGAAGAAAAAAGAAGAGCTAGAGAAGCCCGTTGTTAACTTTGCGGGCGACCAGCGATGACTGACACCATTCAAGACACCGGTGTGAACGAGGATCCGATTACCGGCGTGTTTTATTACCACCACGCACTCCAACTTGAACGTCCACCTCAGATGATGAGCACCAACCCCTCCCACATCCTCATCGCTCGCAACTCGCGCGGCCACAACAACCCTTCTGCATCCCTCAGTTCGCCCACCGAAACCCACGCAGCGGCAGCAGGCATATTCCGTTCCTCTGGGTCACCGCCCTGGCTACTAGAAGAATGCGACAACGATGAACTCGTCACCGAACTGAACCTGTACGAGTCCGACCAAGCGATCGAGATCGACGACACCTTCACCCGACGCAATGGCAGATTCCCTGGAACCGTCAAAATCGTCGTCGAGAGCACCACATTCTGGTGGGTCCCTCCACGTTGCTATCCCCGAAACCCGTGCTCGTGGTTTCACATATGAATTGAACTACGCTGTCACAGGGCTCACAAGGAAGTCCTGTTTTTTGCTTCTCCGTTTTTCGAAGCCGCCTTGAGTGGTAGCTGGCTCGAGACAGGTCGTCCACCCTCGATGTCTTCTGTCATTACCATTTCCCAGCCGCCTTCCATCCCAGGAATCAAGTCCAACTCTGAGGCGCCCGTTGCCATGTCGTTTACCCCTGAAGATGATATCCATGATGGCGGCAGTGACGCCGCGTCCAATTACTCATCTCCCGTGGAGATCGAGAACCCGCTGGCAAGTGAGAGCGAAACAAGCGACAGCGAGCCCGAGCATCTTGAACCCGAAACACTGATGAGCAAGCGTCAAGCACACGCTCTGGGAACAAGCCTGGCCAAGCTGCAAGGCTCTGGAGACGTCAAGCGTAAACACAGGGCGGACCGACTGGGATCCCAAAATACCCTTGCCACCGTGAAGAGACGTCGTCGGACAGGCGAACAAGACGCTGTCATCGTCCTGAAAGAAGAAAAGGCCTCCATATTTCACGATTTCCTCAAGTTCGTGTATCCTCAGTGCGTTCATTTGTCCTAAAACGTGTGCACGGGTGATCCGAATGCACCCCAGCCTTCAATGCAACATCTCTTGGAATAACGTCGAAGGCCTTATGAACATATCACACAAACTCTGCGTTCCGGCTCTTCAACAGGAATGTCTGACCTTCCTCCTCACTCACGCGGCAGGAAAACCCATCAAAGCCATGCGCATCGCGGAGCTCTTCGAGGAAGAAGAGCTCTACCGCGAGTCGAGTCGTTTCGTGCTCGACAACCCCGGTGGATGGTCCGAAGAAGAACTAAGCACCCTCAGCCAAGAAACCCTTTTGAAACTCGAAAAACGGTTCGCAATAACCACGCATTGGTTGTTCTCTGCTTGGATATCTGACCACAGCCTTTTGGTCCAGGCGCAACTGGTTCCTCGAACGGGTCTTGAAACTCGGCCTGACACCTCTGGCCAAGGAATATCAATGTGTGCGTTGTTCTCGTCCCCTCCCCCACTGGGCCTCACGACCATTTCCCCTTATGGCAGTGCCCATCGTGTCCAGACCCATCCAATTGCGCCCGTTTACTCGAAGAGAAATGGCGACAGGCTTACAACGCCGTCTTTAGATTCGGTTCGTCACCCTCCTTTCCAACCTCTGACAACGTACCCCAAAAAGAAACCGACGTTGCCTCCATTTTGATTCAAAAACAGGTCCATGTCAACCATCGATGGTCTATCGCTATCTCCGAAATCTAGAGGGCGTCAGTCCCCCGCTGTCGCTCACCCATCTCGCATGTCAGACGACAGCCAAGGCGTTTACAGCAACGCGTCAGTCAACCCTTTTATTCCATTTCATTCTCTTTTTCTCTCTTTTTTTTTGCTTTGAACATTTCTCCCCCCCTCCTCCCTTGACTTCTCAAGCGCCGTGACTGACGTACGACGTGCGAACAAACACGTGCAGTGTTTGACAGGATGTTCTCGCTCGGCATTCGGAGTGACGCGGCAGTAGCACCTCTCGGCGCACGCGTCGCCGCTGTCGCCGCTGCATCGGGTCCCCGTCGCCATTTCCTCTACTGTACGCTCAAACCAGACAAGACCGTCCCCCGAACGCGTCGCTCGCGTGAACTGTTTTAAAATGTCCACGCGATGCCTTGGTCCTGGTGGCATCTGGCGTCGTGTCGTTTGTCTCGTTTTCGTTACCTTTTTTTTCCTTTTCTTGGAATAATACCAAGGTACTAGTAAGTGTGTAATCTGCGGATGCGTATGACCGTTCGACGGCCCGGCTCGGTGGAATCCATGGGGTATCCAAAAACAAAGAATGATGGGTAATGTGTGCGAGCGAGCGAGAGAAAAGAGCGAAGCGAATGCTAGCAACGTCCACGTCACGGACGCGAAAAGGGGGGAAAAGATGCAGGCAAATACATACATGTCCCATAAAGACAACACGCCCGGAAACGAAAACGAAAACGGAAACAAACGGCCCCCTCGAAACGAGGAACATGGAGACAGGGCGCTGTGTGAAAAAGAGGAATATGGGGGAGGTGAGGGGGTTTCCTTCGGGGGACATAAATGTCAGCGTCGTCGTCCGGCCCAATGTTCCCAGAAAAAAAAACCACGGAAAAAGTAATAAATTAGTTCTTTTAAAAAGGGACGGAAAATAAGTTCATACAGCATCAATCGAATAGGAGGAATACAATAGGATAAAGAAAAAGGAAAAAGGAAGAGAGATGGAGAAAGAGAGACGGCGACGTGGTTTTCGAAATCATGCATGGGTCATGTTTGGAAGAGCGTGGGGGCGTTTTCCACGAGCCACTCGATCATCAGCGCTTTCCCAGCCATGTCGCTGAATTCTGAATAAGGGTCTCTAGACCACATCAATGTTGCTAAGTCGACGAGACGGTGGTGTATCAACATGAGGCAGGTGTGATCCGACGAATCGACACTTACGTCCAAAGACGACGCCCAGGTTGCGTGCATTCATGAAGTTTGCATCGCTGTGCTCTCGCACGCTGTACGGTCGTTGCCATTAGTTATGGTCGGAAACCGGACCTCCAAACAGACGCTTACCGATGTAGGTGGAACAGGAGATACCGCAGTGTATGATAGTGCTCGGGGGGAAGACGACTAACGAGTTCTTGAAGTTGTTTCATTTTGAATGCGGGATCTTTCAATCCAACTGCCGCGATGAACTCTTCGTGGAGGTCATACGTGAGTAGGGGTACTGGCAGAGAGCGGAAATACGTCTTGAGCACAGATGTCACGGAACAAATGTCGTTGAATCGTTCGGTATCCGTTAGGTCAAAGGCGCCGTAATCTCCTTGATCAAAGAGGTGAGCAATCATCTTGGTTTGGCTAGAACCTCCTGTCTTGCGGTATATCCCCTCAAAGTCGAGCGCTATGGGATGGATCAACGGGTGGGTGTCACACCGAAAACGAGGACTAACCCAGCGTCTCGACTGCGTCTATACACTTTTCCACGAGGATAGGGACCTTGCGGTCGCCCCATCGCATGTCAAATTTGACCTGGTCAACGAGATCACGGCCAAATATCGAGGGAGCTGCTAAAATATGAGTCAAACGCTATCGTCCGCGCATTTCACCAGACGCACGCTGCACGATCCCATTCAGATCTTCCCGCGGGCGTGAAGGATGTTGAGAACATGCTAGGTGGACTTGGTTCACGCATCGTGAGTGAACGTTGATATGGCACGCTAAATGGCGGTTTAGCAGACCTGCCAAAGGATATATGCCGAGAACAAACTCACTCGTACAGCGAAAGTGTGATCCACCCCACAACTTGTCTCCACAGTGATCGCAGCGCGTGAACCGAAGGGCACTCGCCGGTTGGAAATTATGTTCAAAGTTGCCCTTGCTCCTGGGATTGTGGTCCCTCACTCGGTAACCTGGCCATTTGAATATGCCATGTTTGAGAGTGGGCATGGCGTCGGGTTCGGGCTTTGGCACTCGAATCACCTTGATTTCGCGATCATCGACGAGGGTCGACGTGCTAGGATGTAATCCTGGACTGAGCAAAGGCAGCGCCAGGGTTGAAAGTTCCTGCGCAGGTTGATTGCGATCAAACGACGCGCTATTCTTTCCATGTAAAATAGGTGTTGGCTTCATGGGAGGCACATCCGCTGCTGGGGGGGTGTTGGACCTGGCAACTTCCATCCGTCGAGTATACTGCGCGCTGAGTTGGGCGAGTTCCTCGTTCCTAGCGTTGAGCACCGTCGTCTCTTCCAGGAACTGTTCGCGTGCCGACTTGAGTTCGATGATTTCTCTGATCAGAGTATCTCGTTGCTGAGTGAGTGGGATTAGTTCGTGTTGATATTGCTTCTTGATATTGTCCAGCCGCATCGTTAATGAACGACTTAGCTGTGTGGTTGAGACTTGACTCGACGCATTGCCGGAAGCACTGTATTTTGGTAAGCATCCTGTGTGATGGTGGGGCTATGATGCGATGCGTACCACTTGGAGGAGCACAGCTCTTCAACCTCTGCCAACGTAACATCTCTCTCGGCTTTCAGCTTGGAGAGATCCTTTTCGAGCCGATCAAGATCTTTAGTGAGTTCTTCTGAAAGTTGTCGGCGCGCCTCCCGCCGGCTGGTCTCGCCCGTCAAAGCGGTAAGCTTGGCGGCTTGGCCAGAAAGCAAGACTCGTAGACGAATGATCTCCGACTCCGCATTACGGCGCGCCACGAGTTCGCGGTCGTATTCCTTTTGTGCTACAGTAAGTCCGTCTATATATTGTTCGCTCGCCCGCTATTGCAAAAAGCGTCAAACCATCGAACATGTCATCAAGATTGGTGAATATATGATATCACCTTGGTCTTGTCATACTTGTCTTTGAGTTCCGCATACTCCTTGTGTCTCTGTTCCAATGACATCAGGATGGTTTCGACAAACACTTTCTCCAACCGGAGCTGCTGCAACCCTCGCGCGTTTGCGTCGGAGAGGGTCTCTTGTAGGCGAACAACAACAAGGTTGTGCAGGTCGTCCGTAACAGGCGCCTGCGCCGAGTTTCCAGTGGGTGGAGTGACAGTGATTCGAGTCGTCGAAAGGGGAATGTTCACAGAGGCAATGGAATCGAGCCTTTCCCGCCTGCAGCTTGGAGGTGCCTGTGACTCAGAAGCGGCGCGACCCCTGGAAGAGGACTGGTAGATCATGTTTGGCACTGCATCCGTGGCATTCGTATCATCGGCTGACGAGGGAGGCGCCGCAGAACCTGAACTCGTGGTTGAGTCGTCATGGGTAACTGCGGGAATGTCGGTCGGTGGGTTTCCGACATCATCTTGAGGAATGAGCGTATTTATAGATGTTGGAGACTTGGGCTGTGCCTCGTCTTGCTGCGCAATCTCGTCCAATGACTTGAGGGATGGTATACCGCCGACTGATTTGAGGAAATCAGAGAAATCTGCGCCAGTCATGGAAAATCGTATGGGAGGCAAGGCCGGGGCGATAAATGTTGCGGTGGAGGTGCGTTCGACTGGGGATGATTCGCTGGAACCATTGAGATGAGAGATGGCGGAAGCGTCTGAATCCATGTTGAGCGGGACAGGTCCTGGACGGGACTTTGGGGGAGGGAGAGGAGGCGAATCGATTGGGGTATTTATGTCGTCGTCCGACTTCATCCCATTAGAGCTCTCAGGCTCTGTGTCGGTACCACTCTCTACGCCGTGAGGCACGTCGGCGCGGTGGGAAGGTGAGGTGGGTGTCATCAATCCCATTCGATCACCATTCCAGCCGAGTGGAGACGACCTCTCTGATTTTGATACCTCTAAGCGAGGGGGTTTTGTAGAGGCCAGACGACCATTCGTGCTGTGATCGGCACCGTTCACGCGGCGGAGACTATCTGAACGTTGGGGTGGGCGGTCTAGAGTGACTATTGGGCGAGGAGCAGAACGCGATGGAGACTGGGGATCATGCGATGCAGAGCGCGTGCGTGCCGACTCTGAGGTTGTGTGGCCGTTCTCCGGTATTTCCAGGGAAGAGGATGAAGAATGGTGGATGGTGGAATCGGAGGAGTTGTCGCGTACCAGGCTAGCATTTGAGCTTCGCCGAGAGATAGGGTCGTCGAAGGCAGCCTTTGACGGTGAAGGGACAGGAGGTGAATCGGAGCGGACAGGGAGTGTTTGAGAACGAATCATGGGAGGAGGGGCGTCGGTGACGGCCTTGAGGTGGAGAGTGAGACCAGGATTGATTGAGCGGCGTTTGTCAGCTCTGGAAGTTTGAGTGGGGACGCTGAGACCACCGATGGATTTATCGATGTCCTTTTTTTCGAGATTGGTACTGTTGTTGGCAAAAAGGACGCTAAGGGGGCGTACGCCGTCGTCGTAGCTTTTCCAACGTGATACATCGTTGGTGGCGGACAAGTTGGCGGGTGCGGATTGCAGCTGGCGCGCCGGGGAGGGGTTACCATGAGGGCGAGGATAGCCATTGAGAGGGATCGGTGATTCGGTGGATGGATGGATGATATCGGGAGGCGCAACTGTCATGACAAAGGACTGAGAATGGTTTGATGGCTGTGATAAGGCCGAGGGATCGGGAATTCTTTCTGTTGGGATAGTGAGGGTGGAGGATGGATCGATGGGGGAAGGAGAAGTAGGCTTTCGAGCGGGAGAGGAGGATACCTTGCGAAAAGATGCGCTGAGGCTCTGGGAGGAGAGAGCCTCGCGGAGAGCAGGTAGGGATGATTGTGAGCGAAGGGAGGGGGGGAGACGATCGGAATGCTGGGAGGGATCAACGAAGAAGAAAAGAGGGGAGGGGAGGGATGCTTACGGAGTTGTCAGGGAGGCTGGGATCGCGGCCGCGGGTGGAGGAGGGGGCGCTGGCGGTGGGTACTCTTTCCTTTTCTCTCTTGCGCTGTGCATGGCGACGAATTTTGGCCATGCGATCGTTGTGGCAGTTCATGCAGTAAATGCCGTGACTTGTCTTTGCGAAGACGAGCTCGTCGATTCTGTTGTGGCAGACCTTGCACTTGAAGCAGTGGGCGTGATACGAGTCATCGCCGGTCATGATGGCCTCGTCGAGGATGGGCTGGTGGCAGATGTTGCAATTGTAGCTGCAGTCTGCGCAGATGGGGGAACCATCGGAGAGGAGAAGGAGGTTGGTGTCTGCGGTGACCTTGTTGTTGCACTTTGCACACTTGAAGCAGTCGACATGGAAGAAGGATTGCCTGGAAGGGTGAATAGAGCAGGCCGTTGTAGATGGGATGAGACGACACATACCCGAACGCGACGACGAGACCGCCCGTCTCGTTGACGGCAGATTTCTTGCAGCCGGGACAAAGCCTGTGCTCGATCTCGGATGGCTCCAACATGCGCGCCGTTTGATCAGTTGGCAAAGAGAGAAAACAAACCAGTCCCAACTTGGGTATTACACAGCCACACATGGTCCGTGCCCGTGTGTCTCGGGTATATAAGCCGGTCGTTTCCCCTCCCCCTTTCCGCCATCTCTTGTG
>QFEQ01001278.1:0-17573 GCA_003316335.1 Hemileccinum impolitum | reverse complement strand
GTTTCCCCTCCTTTCCGCCATCTCTTGTGCTCGGGCATGTACTGTCGCCAGTGAGGTCTTTACCGAGGCACAGTCTTTTGCTGATTGCAAATTACACATCCGAACACGTCTGTCAGCTTCGGCTTTCAGCAATTTTTGGAAAAACAATTATCGTCCTCGTGCACGATTTTTCGTATTAAATTAGCGTAGTTTTAAATAATTAAACTGCTGTCTTTTTTGACCATCATCATCATCATCATCATCATGCCTCTCCCCGACCGCGCGCCACTCTCGCTGCATGTCAACGCCAACGCCATTCAGTCCAAACCAAAGTGCGCCATGATTGTCCGCATGTCCGCAGAGACCCTCGACGCCCTTGACGCTTTCGCCAACAATCCTCCCCTCTCGTTCGACTTTGGCGATGTCCCAGTGAGTTGTCGTTGCTCTTTCGCTTCCCCTCTTCAACCTCTCCCCCTCCTCCCAGGGCATCCACATCGCAGATGCCTTCTTCCCTATGCGCCCACAGAAGGAGAGCTCTCCCCATGAACTCTACCTCCGCGCCGCATCCGCCGCCAGACCCATGGCACCCCTCAAGCTCCATGCCAACATCATCGGCAAGTTCATGGTTGAACGCCAGCTCGGCGACAAGGTCACAGACAAGGTCCGACAGCACACATTGGTCGCAAAACAGCAGCATCTGGAACGCCAGGCCATCCTTCTCGACCAACCCCCCATCCCCGTCATCGCAAAGAGTGCAAAGCGCAAGTTGCCCGGCTCTGGTACCGTCGTCAAGAAGACTGCCCCTGTAGATCAGCACCGCCTCGCCCCTCCTTCCCTCTCCTCACGCAGGGCCTCCCCCCTCCCACAACCATCCAGAGCTAATGCCGACGTACGACGCCGTCTCGTCCACTGTCTTGCCATATCACCTCGTCTCTCCGACGATGCCGTCAAAATGGTCTGTGGCGCCAACACAAGCTCCGCCGCACGCGATGACCTCCTTGCCCTCCTCGACGACGTGAGCCTCACATCTCCCTCCACTCCCTCCCCACTCTCACCCTTTTCCTTGCAAGATTGCCGAGCAGCAGGCCCCAGCAAAGAAGGGTGACAAGTCCCCCCGTCCATGGACACTCAAGCTTCAAACTTGGACAGAAGTTCGCCCTTTTGAATGGCCAAAACTCACCGAAGCAGAACGCATCAACATGGCCCGACAAGCCCGCATGGTATTCAATGCCCTCAAAATACCAGAGTCTGATTCCGCTTGGGACAATGTCCGCTATCGTCCCACTGCATCCGCCATCCCAGCTCCCCCATCAATGGCCCCCAGTAACAGCACCCGATCTTCTACCAGCGCTCAGCCCGAATCGAAGCGCTCAACGATCACATCAAAGGATACCAAACTCAAATCCAAACTGGACCCACCGCGTACAAAAGGTGAGGTACAAATGAAGGACGAGAGCTCAAAGGCCACGGCTTCCCGTCTGAACAACGCCATGAAACGACCAGACGCAGACAGACCGATACCCCCCTCAGATAGTACCAGTGCTGCGAAAACGGTCGCCTCACGACGGCTCCCTGGCTCGGGGTATCAAGTAAAAAAGTCTCCTCAGCCTTCTGCCGGTGTCACAGAAAAATCAGGGACCCTGGATCCGCGCCTGGCTCCGAAACCATCCCACCCACCCTCTTTACCCCAGAAGCCTCCTTCTGCGATGCCACCGGCAAGCGGAACTCACGCTAGAAAAACGATACCAACCGTGCCCCCGAAACCCATGAAAAAGGAAGACGAGTCCGATCGTGAGCGGGATAGAGAATATGACCGCCAAAGAGAGCGCGAACGCGAGAAACGAGAGAGGGAAAAAGAGAAACAGGAATGGGAAAGAGAACGAGAGCGCGAGCGGGTCGAGGTGGACAGGCGTGAAAAAGCAAAGCAAACAGAGCGCGAGGCCATCGAGCGAGAGAAGCGCCAGAGGGAAAAGGAGCAGAGGCGAGAAGAAATGAAAAAAGATAAGCGTCAGAGGGAAAAGGAACGAATCTTGAAAGAGAAAGCGGCTGCTGGTGCCGTCCCTGCTTTCAAACGCAAGATGGCGACACAGGACACGGATGAGACCCTTGACGATGCGTCTTCCAAGGCACCTCAACCCAAGCGTCGAAAACTCGACGACGGTACTTCTCTGGCTTCCTCTTTGAAAGTACGGGATGCAGAGTTGTCCAAGAAAGCGGTCCACGAACCCTCACCTGTCCCTCGCCTCAAAATAAAAAAGGACTCATCTTCACCGCAAGCGTCTGCCTCGAGCCAAGACCGACGGGTCACAGCATCTGCGAGTGGGCCAATGCACAAACCCGAGCGACCCTCCAAAGCGAGCAGTGCAAAACCACGGCGACGATCTCCTATCTATACCTCCTCCGAGGATGAAGGCGAAATTCCCCAACCTCGAAAACACAACCCATCTCCACCCCCCGTATCTGATCGATCCAACTCGTCAGACCAACCCCAAAGCGAAAAGGCACCGCGTTATCACCGTACGACGCGCGGGACCTACCCGCCCGCAACGGACCACGCTGCCCTGCGCGCGTTGTATCAATCGCAGTATGTGACATATTTGGGGACGTTTGGCAAGGTCGTTGCGCAGAAGCATAAGATCGAGGCGATGTTGAACGGGGATTCCGAGGCCGAGGTGGACGTGATGGACCCGGACGAGTTGATCAAGTTGAGCATGGAGCACAAGTCGCTCAAGACAGAGCTCGAGCAAATTCGTGACATTTATGCCAGGGGGACGATGGACGCTGCTACAGGCAGAGGCGGTGGGTCTTTGTCGGATTAATAGTGCACTCTTTATTACCAATCTTATTCCCTCCTGGTACTGATCGCCCGCGCACATGTAGCAATCCTCTTGGAAACATAGACAGTGTAGCTCGACATGCGTGTGAACATGTTACCAATTGTGCTCATGACATGTAATTCCTTTTCCTTTCCATAGTTTTTTTTTTTTGCAGCACGCACATGTTCAAAAGTCGACACAACATTCTTGTTCGACATTCCACGCGCGGAATTTTACATTCGACCGTCGACCGCTACAGTACAATCCGACTCTTCTTCCTGCGCCAATTTGTCTCCGCACCACAACCCCGGTCGACCACACCCCTACACCGTTCAGACATATGCTTTACCAATAGCTCCTTGACAGTTCGCCTCAACCATGCCGATGTTAAACAAGAAACCACCTCTCCTCCTCTTCCAGACAAGCCACCCGACGTTGATAAAAAACACGCGGAACCACACGCACATTTACCCCCTTTGAATCTAGACAACTACCCTCGCCTATATCGCCGCCTGGCACTCTCCCTCTCTCATCTACACCGCCCCACCAGGGACGACTTTCTCAAGGTGGCGAATGGATTTTGGCAGCGCCTTCGTATACGCTTCAAGTGGTTCACTATCCGATCGTTTCGTAAATTCAATGCAGATGATATATCGGCATTCATCACCTGGTTCCTCATGAGTCAGACACTCTGGATTTTAGTGGGAACGTATGTGCCACAGCCTGCGCACGCTTGCCAAGCTCATATCATTACCTCAGCACCACGTTCTTTTCCGTCGTGTTTGCCACTGCTAATAGCTTGAGACTACAAGGTGAGCACCGTCCGATGTTGCAAGGTATTTCAGGTGCTGACGTATTTCCCTTTCAGAATACCTCGCTAAAGCTATCAGCAATTATTTGACGAGCGAAACCGGCGTCACAATCATCTTCGAGTCCGCCATCGTACCCAAGTGGAAGGACTCTCGCATCTCATTCAAAAATGTCTATGTATCACGTCGACCACACACTACTAAACCTACTCAAAAGAAAAAGAGGCATCTCGGACATAAGGCGGCTCTAGCATACGACGTGAGCAACCATCCGGCATACAATTATGTCGTGGAAGAAGACGACGAAGTCGCTCAGAGTCACGCTGATGACGACATCAATTATTCCATGTTCGATCTAAACATTGATTCGATTGATGTCACACTGTCTTTAAAACGCTGGTTAGATGGCAAGGGTCTCATCGAGGACGCTGTCGTCAAAGGTGTTCGTGGTGTTTTGGGTAAGCCACTAATATCCGCAGCGTCCGGTAGACCTCCGTAATAATGACGTATCCCAGATCGGCGGTCTGTTTTCTGGGATCCTGAGAATCCCTTGGATCCAGCTGCTTTCCGAAGTGTTGCTCGTCCTGGTGACTTTGAGCTACACTCACTTCAACTGGAAGACGTGCTTGTCACGGTACATCAGCCAGGCAACTTTCGGCCATACACTGCTTCCATCTTCAGGGCCGATATTCGGACTCTGCGCAAACAATGTTTATTCTATGATTTCCTGCGCGCAGAGAACGTTGTAGGACAGTTTGATAACTGCCTGTTCAGCCTGCACAAACCTCAGAGTGTCGGCCGGACTACCGAACAAGATATCCAGGATGGAAAGTGGTCGAGAATGGTGAGTATGCGCAACCTTGGTGGGTGATCATCCTCAGGTCTTCTCATAGACTAGGATTCGCATCGATGGAGTGAACATTGATCACATGCAAAACTCGACCACCGACCCCACTGGACCGCTGTCCTGGATTACATCTGGCAAAGTTGACGCGGTCCTAGATATCAAATTCCCTCGCGATCCTGAAGATGAGTACCCGTTCAATGCGCTCTTTGGAGAGTTGGCGGATGCCATATCTACGGCAGCGTCTGCATCACTCAATCTCGACCCTATTCCTGGTCAGAGAGAGCTTGCCAAGCCGCCGTTGGTTGCACCCTCTACCGACATGGATGAAGATGAACCCGACAAACCGAGGGTGATTATCGATATAGACTTGCGGTTCAGGGACGTGAAGGCTGTCGTACCTCTCTTTACCCAAAATCTATCACATGTCAACAATGCCCTGATCAGACCCATCGTAGCATTTATGAAGTGGGCGAACGCAATTTGTGTTGGTGCGATTTACTGATGTGTACATTGTACAGCGCGCATCATACCCTTGTACCCATTCATTGCAGGGTGGTCAAAGACACCAGTGATTTTGACGGTGCTTGGACTGTAAGTTTTCTGCATGTCTGGGCTGACATGTTGTGATAACACGTGGATGTTTTTCACAGATGTGGGAGAGTAAGTTGGGTTCAATTATCGTAGATGTAGCTGATCCTGGAATCTTTTTTAGCTGGACTAATGGATGAAATCTCACAAAAGGTTTTTGGTTTTGTCTGTACGAAGTCGATCGACAAAGATGCTGAGTCTCTTTTTCCTAGGTTTACGATGCCCTCGCATACCACGTATCACAGGTCAACATGAACCGACGAGTGAAAGCGGTTGGTGTGTGGAGCCTGCAAATGACTGCCAGCGCGATCCTCTCCGCGCTGAGGAGTATTGTCGATCCCATGGCCTCCCGATTCAGACAAGTCTATTACGTAGACGGGGTCCCGTACGATGCTTTCCTCCTTTTCAGTGCATAACGCATTGATCTTTACCACTCACTTCCGCGATGTGCAACTTTGTCGCTAGGTGGAGACGGTAGCGATGTTTTTGCGCTCGTAGATGGGTCATCTCGTTATCGCTGGATATATCGGAACTGGACTCGGACGACGTTGGTCTGTTCAAGTTGTGTCGGGGCCCGATCATCTTGATGACACTGGGAGGGGGATACTTTACCATCGATCGTGTGTTTCACCTCGGAATAGCGTGTATGTATGCTCTCTGCTCGATGGATGTTGATAATGGAACGCCATCGATTGGATGTTTCACCTCATGCATTTGATAATGGAACACATCGCTATGATCATCCGAGTGTTGATCTCTGTGTAACTCGATGATGTAGTTCGGCTTGTTTGGTGTCGTGTGGTACCGACTCCACCACGGGGATGACTCAGGTCCGGGGATAGGAATACGTTCCGAGTTTTAAATCCGTTGTGATCGGTGATCCGATGATGCTCGCCCAAGTACCAGCCTGGTGGTATTACTACATAGTAGACTCCGATGGAATCTTGATTCACGTCGCCTTGATAGGAAAATCCATTCAAGCTCATCCGTGAGCCTCCGGAATAGCATCATGATGTATACCTCGCGGTTATTGTCGCTGTTTGGTCCATGAGGCGGCTCCCGGCGACTCGGAGGAGGAGTTTTGTTGAGCGCCAAGATAATTCCGAGGCCACCAACACGTGCTGACTCGGATAACTTGCACTTTCGTCAACTCCGAGTACTATAAATGCACCATCATGATGGTCCCGCCGACTCACGAGCCGTCTTCTCTCAATAACCTCCCTCTCTTGAATACGAACGATCGGCAAGACGCCCGCTCGGAACTTGAAGCGAACATGGGTTCCAAAGGCTTAGATCGAGTAGGCTCAAAGACGCACATCCACGAATATATCACTGAAGATGTGCGAGACTCGGAGTGTCTCGCCGGACCCAACCTCGTGGCAGAGGCAGAGGGCCGTGTAGGCTTTCAGGGACTCTTTGAAAACAAGCTGGTGTAAGGCTCCCCGTCGTTCAAGTGTTGTTCGTTTCTCACACGCGCTGTACAGGTTGGGTATAACGTGCTTTGCGACCTTGGGTGGTTTCGTCAGTGGTCCTCTTTTGGCTTATCCCGCGTGCGTGAGGTTGACGATCGTCGTGCGTTTTCAGCTCTTTGGTTATGACCAGGTAAACCCGGCGGGGAACGCAGCCTGGCTGGATGTGGAACCGATTGCATGCTTTTTCTTTTTTGATAGGGTGTCGTCAGTAATGTGCTCGCCATCGAGTCATTTGGTGCTGCGTTTCCAGACATATACATGGACTCGAACCTCAAAGTGACTCATTCCGTCTGCGTTGTCGTGTATTGGCTGACCCGTATTCAAGGGGTGGTTCGTCTCAACTCTGCTGCTGAGTCTGTTGTTCTCCAGCGCGTGCGCACTATTGGCGTAATACCTGACGATGATGTTTAGCTGCTTGGTTCGGATCGCTCCTCAATGGTCCCATTTGTGACAAGGTTTGCCTCTTTTTATTTCCGAGGGGCATTCAACGTAAATTCGGGTATCCTCCGTTGACAGATTGGACGAAAACGAAGCATCATGTGCAATGTGGTACTATTTCTTCTCGGGAGTGCACTCCAAACAGGTGCGACCGCTCAAAGTGAGGTCTATTCACTATAATCTCTTCATCTCTATTTGGACGGCTCACCGGATCTCTCCTTCAGACTACCTCTTTGGAGGTCGCGCAGTTGCGGGTCTGGCAGTGGGTTCCCTGACTCACGTCGTCCCCATGTACCTCGCCGAGATTTCCAGTGCAAATGTTCGAGGGTCATTGGTTGCCCTGCAACAACTCTCCATCACGTTGGGTGTAAATCTGGATTTCTCGTGATTATACATGAACGCTAAACTATCCCCGTTCAGATCTTCGTCAGCTGTAGGGTCCCTATAATTTTACATATCTCGCTGAAAAGTCTCACGCATGAACTTTTAGATTGGCTTGCGTATGGAACATCGCATATTGGTGGGACCCTCTGCGCGCCAGGGGTTCCATATACAGGGCCCCTTTTGAACGGAAGTCCCACATTCAATCCGTATACAGACGTTCCAGCGGGCGGGTGTACTGGTCAAACGCAGGCGTCATGGAGAGTTCCTATTGGTTTCCAGATGTTCCCTGCTCTGGTTGGCGTTGTGTCTCTCAGGGCTATTCTTGTCACTGATTGTCATCTCAAAAGTGCTTGGGTATCGGCATGGCTTTCATGCCCTACTCGCCGCGTTGGCTCATGGAGCAAGGACGTGAAGAAGAAGCACTCTCCACGCTGTCCATGTTGCGACGAAAACCGTCGGACCACCCCGCTGTACGCTACGAATTCCTAGGAATCAAGGCCGAGGTTCAGTACTCTCTGGAGGCGAGCCAGCTTGCGTATCCGAATGCCGGCCCGTTCAGACGCTTTATCAACAACTACATCGCGTTGGTGGCGACGTGGCCGAAATTTAAACGGTTGGCGGTGGGTTGCTTGACAATGTTTTACCAACAGTTTATCGTACGTTTGTGTTTACCATTATGAAGTGTCGCCTTTTAATGAACAAGGGCGGTCTTTTCTAGGGTTGTAATGTATGCATTTCTGTTTGTCAGTGAATCCTGTCTTGTCTGACAGAGATACAAGACTATCATTTATTATGCTCCAACGAGTACGCCATTTGCTTTGCTCCTGGCTCAAACCTCAAACCTCATTTCACTTTTAGTCTTTGGCCAACTGGGTTTGAACCCGAATACAACTTCGTTGCTGGCTACCGGAGTGTACGGCATAGTGAACGTGAGTCATCTGTCCAACCTAGCTCACGTCCTTTGTTGGCAACATTGTCCTAGATGCTGTCTACTATCCCGGCTATTGTCCTGTTGGACAGCGTCGGTCGACGACCTCTATTAATGTATGGCGCTGCTGGATGTTGTATTTCACTCGTGACGGTCGGCTCATTGGTCGCTGCGTTTGGAAATGACTGGCCAGCACATGTTACTGCGGGACACGTCGCCATAGGCACGCTCATCTCTCATTCCTCGTCGACAAACCGAGACTGAGACGAACATGTCATTGATCCAGCGTTCATCTTTCTCTACGACGTGAACTTTTCGTATTCATGGGCTCCGATTGGTTGGGGTACGCAATGACCTATTCGTGACGCTTTCGACTGATATTCTTGGTTTTGGGGGTAAATAGTCCTTCCGAGCGAAATCTTTCCTCTACACCTGAGATCGACCGGTATCTCGATTACGACCTCTGCCACATGGATGTCCAACTTGTATGCTATCTCGGTGCACGTACACCCCGACCAATCTTTGATCGTTGTCGGGACAGTGTCATTGGATTGGTTTCTCCCAAAATGTTGACCGAAATTCCGGATGGAGGGACCTACTTTTTCTTTGCGGGATTCGCCGTGTTGGCTTTCTTGACGACATGTACGTCGACGGCCATGGATGTTTGGGAATGCCCACGTGACTGACGGCTTGCAGTGTTCTTTTATCCGGAGACAAAGGGCAGGGTGCGTGCTAATGACATTCCCAACTCGTGTGACTCATGCGGACTGGGTGTCTAGACACTGGAAGAAATGGACGCGGCGTTTGGTGATAACGCGTCAAAGGAGGACCGAGAGCATATGGAAAGGATATGTCGCGAGCTGGGATTGCCCGCCAAGGCGTTGCTGGCTGCATAGCCAACGTAGAAGGAACGCCGCCTCGACGCTCAAACTTGGATGAATAACAAAGGGTATGTATACGGATGGAATATACCCGCATGTAGATACAGCAAGGTATGGATCACCGGTACTTGTCAATTTGTGACCGATCGATGTGGGGTTTGATTCGCCACTGACGCGTCGAGTTATTTCCATGCTGACCGGTGGTGCTTTATGAAACGCCACAGGAAGTCTCATCCAGCATTTGAATCGCTGACCGGAGGTTGTTTTCCGCTCGCGTCCCCAGCCGCATTTTGCTGCAAGATCGTCACCGTGCCCCCCCCCTTTTCAGGGCTTGCGAATCGCCATCACAATGTACTCTCCGAGTCTCCTGTTCGATCTGATGCATCTCTTTCCCTCTCCCTTGTGCATCAAGAACATGCACCAGAGATGCTCGGGATACAATTTCAGAGACTAGATCCGACAACCTGACACTCGGACGATTTTCATCAACATGCGTTGTTAGCTTAGTTGCATAGAAGAAGAGACGAAAGGAAAGACAGGGCGTAGACATACACAAGAAAGTAAATCATGCCTTTCCTCACAAGGAGGTTCGTGTGACGGCTCAGGCGGATTTGCTTTGTTGCTTTGTGCATTTGAAGTGCCGAGGAGAGATTCTGCTATCTAGCATGCCTGATGTTAAGCCATGTTACACGCACCTGCGGACACCTTCTGCACACTGACTAAAACAGTCCCCACTAGAAAGGGTATTATTTCGAGGGTGTACAGTGTGAGGAGAGTGCCAAGGATGAACTTGGATCGGTTGTACAATGCCCACGCACGGAAGATCATTGTCACTGTCTATGAGATTATCTTGTCCAAGGTGAAATGAAATATCACTTTTGCAGCAATCCTAAACATTGGAAATAACAGATGTACTCACGACTGTCGTTGATCCGTGTAACATGAAAATGAGCACATACGTCTGACGATAGTTCGCATTTTCATCAGTAGTGTGAAGAATCACCTCTGCAGGGCCAGGTAAAAAAGAAGTTCCCTTTGTCCAGGGCTTGTTCTGCAACCGTATCAGAATATATGAATGGTCTGGGAAACGTGTCCACTGACCCAAATGTACTCGATCTAAAAAAATCGTGAGCCGGTGAGATGTCTATACGACATGTAGATGACTGAGACCTGATTCATGCGAGAATGTCAAGACTGACAACAATAGAACTCATCCGATGTAAAGAAACATATGACACATATTACTTACTGTAATCGTATCCGACAGCAGTGAGGATTGCAGCTCATAGTAATACTAGGATTTGAACAAGCATACGAGACACGCAGTTGTTCGTCTGAATGCTTGGGGGCTGGCGATTCTGGCGTTTGAGTGAAGTTGTTGCCACACCCACAGAGATTGAATACTAGATAGTGAAGGATGGATTCTGAAAGGTGAAATGACTTCATTTTCGTGAATTTTGAGGTTTCGAATAGGGAATCGCATGCGTCGAAGAAGGCATGAATCGGCGACGGTGGTAGTTAGTGCGGGTGTTGTGTACACTGTGATAGCGAATCACAATGTGATTGTCCCAGTGCTATGACGAGCGATCTCTCCGAGAGCCCGCACCGGAGGAACACGAGCAAGGGGGCTGTCCGAGTCGAATGATGAACGATGATCCTGTGAATCGGAAAGGGTTTGCCAATGAGATGCAGTTCGAGTGTGCAATGGGAACACACAGTGGCGAGTTCAATGCCGTATATATGTAAATGACTGGATCACGATCCGACCAACTTGAACTCCGTTCATTTCACCAACGGGATCCCCGGGAGGTTCTCAGTGACGCCGAGCCTCGTGAAGTGGGTACTCAAAGCTAGCAGAACTGAGGGACACGTTCAGCTGAGTTGCATCGTTGTAGAACCGAATGCATCACCATTAGGAAGGGTATCCTATCGAAATGTGTCCAAGCGTCGGATGGAATTGAAAAGGCCAAGATTGCACTGGTCAGCCTCAGGGATTCAGTGGCCTTGGGTTGGCGGTACAGCTGTGTCAGCCGCCAGACAGATATAAACCAGCGACTCAGACGGCTCTGGCACAGTTACAGCACATCCTGCGCCGAGTCGATTCTTTGACCTGCCTCTGCCCCTCTCATCGCCATGCGTGCTCTTGTTCTTCTTGCTGCGATCACAATGATGCACACGGTCCACGCCTTACCTCGCCAAGACCTCGCGGTCCGTCAAGACGATCTCAGCAACGATAGACACGTATTCCATCACCTGGATCGCAACCCGCGGACGGCCAACCGGAATCGCGAGCATGCAGACAGAGGCAAGGAGGAGGGGACATACGTCGACAAACGGTTGGCAGACAGAGTTGCGAGGGAGAGGCGGTTCATGCAAGGCCCAGATTACAGCCAAGGAGGTGGTTCCGACGCTGCCAAGTCAGCCTCCAACACGACGACGGCCACACAACAAGCGGAAGAAGCAGGAGAAACAGCCAACAGCCATAGTTAATGTTCAAGTTAATGCAATGATGTACAAAGCGGTGTGACTCGGTAGTGATCCAAAATAGGCCATCTCTCGGGCAAGTGTGCACAGCCATGTATGTGCTGCTGCTGACTCAGCCAGTATATAACACCTCAAAAAGTCGCTCGCTGACGTTTTCTGCCGCTTATCTTCGCACAAATGAGTTCAAGCCAATATCCCATCCCCCCTCCAGCTTACCAGGCTACTGGCTCGTCCAGGAAGCCCTTGATCGACCCAGATACCGTTGAGCCGTTGCTTGGTCGTGCCAGGTCTCCAGGCGGCGGTTTCTATGATCAGCCCGAACAGGGTGACATTCCAGATGACTTCAAGGTATGGAAGTATCCATCAGCATCGCCTCGTATGCTCACTTCTGTGTGATTCTAGTATGGTGTCACTGTTTCTGAGAGTTCCAGCGAGGTTCAGGCTGCCTTCGTCCGCAAGGTATACACCATCCTGTGTGAGTATACGCACCCAGATAGCCTTCACAACCTAGCTCACCTTACACCTCCTCCAGTCTGTCAGATTGTAAATTTCCTGCTGCTTTCTCCGTGCGGCAATTTCTAACTTTGCTGAGTAGCTTGCTACGTGTTTGGTTGCTGGCGGTATTTCCCAGTCCCCTTCGGCGATTGGATGGATTTCCCAAAAGTACGTGTAGCAACCTCACGCTGTATACTGGCTATCTGGCTAATTCCTGTTCAGCACGTGGTCCATTTACCTCCCTCTCTTCGGTACCCTCGTCAACCTTGGTCTTCTCTTCTGGAAGCGTCATAGCCACCCTCTCAACTTCGTATTGCTATCCACGTTCACCGCAATGGAAGCATTCACTTTAGGGGTACTCACCGCGTTTTTCGACAATGTCATCGTACTCCAAGCTCTGTTCGTATCACATCATTCATGGCTTTTCGGGTTAATATTAATCATTTGCAGCTTGATCACCTTAGGGGTCTTCTTAGGCTTGACACTTTTCACACTTCAATCCAAGGTTGGCGTCTCTTCTTTAATTAGTACATTTGCATCTGACAATCACTTGCAGTATGACTTCTCTGGACTTGGCTCATGGCTGTTTGGAGGCCTCGTCGCTCTATGTACGTCGTCTTTTGATAAGCACGCGTACGTACATCTAACATGCATTTTGCAGTGATGGTCGGGCTCGTCAACTTGTTTATTCCATTTGGACGTACGATGGACATCATTTACGCCCTCGGAGCCTGCATACTCTTTAGCGGTTACATCGTCTACGACACATTCATCATCACGAAGCGCTTGTCCCCTGATGAATTTATTCTGGGTGCTATCAGTCTTTACCTCGAGTGCGTTCCATCCCACTTAGTGCATGGCACCCGGCTAACTACCCCTATCTCGTAGCTTTGTTAACCTCTGTAAGTTCAAATTGTTTCCATCGCCGATCAAGCTAACATCTCTGCTTGTAGTCATCAACATTCTTCGCCTTATGAATGACCTTCAGGATCGTTGAATATGCACCCTTTCGCAATTTGCGTGAGGCCCATATGTTTTGTGAGGTGGCTCATTCTTTATAGTATCATGGTCCAGCATGTATATTATTTTGTTTGCGACGATTGGACTCCGAATCTATTCCGGCGAATATTATGCAATAGGGAACCGTGGCTGACATCAGTTCTCTACATATATAATCTAGTACATAACTTTTATATAGTCCTAACGGTGAACCTCTTACAAGACGGTTGAAAGCTTCTTACTAGAGGGCTCAGGTTCCCATCTCTTGGCTTGACCACGTACGCAACATTTTCGAGAAACCAACAGCTACGATTAGGCACCAGTGGCAGACGCACTCCGGACACATGGTTTCGCCTCCGAACCCTTTGGCATTGAAATTTGACGCCGCCCGGACCCGAGTCCCCCTGGCACGAACGCGACGCTTTGCAGTCGAAAAGGTGAGCCAGGAGGCGATCGAGGTCGAAGGATCAGCACCCTGAACCACTGGCAGGCAAGGCAAGCGTAAAGCCACATACTGGATCCCGTTGACCGGATCCAAATGCGGGGAAACATCGTTAGTCGAGAAACGCATTTTTTTTCTAGAAAGTGCTCGTCTTTGAAACGCTTCAGGGTCGATTGTGTCCGCGGGACATTGCCCTAGGATGCGCGAACGCCTCAGGCTGTCGAACTGCGCGCCCAGAAGCTAGACGCTCGCCAACGCTGCGGCTCCTAAACATGGGAACGAGAATTCGTGATGCCCTTGACCTCAGGGGAATGACACACGCACCCGGTAAGTGGGACGCAGTCTGCTTATAGCTTACCCAGAGACACAGCTGACCGTCACTTCAACATTTCATTGATCATAGCCTCGACGCGCGGGAGCGAGCTCCAAATCCCCAATCACAGGATCAGGGTGTGATACGCTGTTTGGGGCAGTACTACTGTTACCAATGGAAGGTCCTCGACAAGGTTAGCTTCGCACCGTTTCTTACGCAGCTAGTAATTACACATGATATAGACACAGCCTAGTCAAGCATTTGCAAAGAGTTTGCTTACCGGCATAGGCACTCGCACAGACTTTCTTCACTGCTTTGGTGCCTTCCTGTATCCCCGATAGCGCATCCTATAATCACGATAAGATGCGGAGCCGCGACGCCTGCCGCCTCCGACAATCCAAGACATCTGGGTTCGCAACTACATGGTGTTACGTTCTTGCCTACAGGGATCTCTCAATGCTGACCTCAGCCGTCGTGATCAAAGTATCCATCTTGCATACCTACAGAAAATATATAACATGTACCACCAGAGGGACGCTCAGGATACAATTTCAGAGACCAGATCCGACAACTCGACTCGGATGATTTCCATCACGCACTACCACCAGCGCCGCGATCTTGCCCAGTCCCCCCCACCATCTGCATTTCTTCTCCCTGCTCTAGCTCTTCGTTCTGCCCAGCGTCTGCAAGCATGATAGCGCTCCCAGTAGCGCCATGGACAGATCCCAATGACAAACCGAGCGCAGAGTCGATGTCGCTTCCTCGTCTGCCTTGAAGATCGTGCGCATAAAGGGCCCGCAGACCCAAGATGAAGCGGGGGACGAGTGTGTATGGAGGTATATATTCTGCCATGTTCAGTAGCATCCACCATCTGTTTGGTGGTCTGCTGCGTCATACAATGTACTGAGGAGCGACATCATCAGGATGCTATTCATCAACATTCGCTATTAGCCTAGTTGCATAGAAGAGATGAACGGAAAGACAGGACGTAGACATACACAAGAAAGTAAATCATGCCTTCTCTCACAAGGAGGTTCATGTAACGGTTCAGGCGGATTTGCTTTGTTGCTTTGTACATTTGAAGTGCCTCCCTGATGAACTTGATAATGATGAGCAGACACATCAGTGAACCAAGAGCGATCTGGGCTGTATTTGTAATTTCAGACCAGAACGGGGAACCATATTGGGCCACGCAAAACGAGAAATCAAGCAGTTGAGCAGTGCCCACTATATGATCAAGATCCAAGGGAGGAGAAATTCTGTTGTCTAGCGTGCCTGATGTTAAACCATGTTATACGCACCTGCGGACACCTTCTGCAGACTGACTAAAACAGTCCCCACTAGAAAGGGTATTATTTCAAGGGTGTACAGTGTGAGGAGAGTGCCAAGGATGAACTTGGATCGATTGTACAATGCCCACACACGGAGGATCATCGCCACTGTCACTGTATGAGATCATTTTGGCCAAGGCGAACTGAGACTTACGTTCGGCAGCACCAATAAAACCTTGGGAAATAATAGTAAGAATTTCACCTTTGAAGTGTCCTTGAGCAGTGCGGACGTTGAAAATATCGAATAGATGTACTTACAACTGTTTAAATATGGTCAAGCCATTCGATTAGTGTAAGGTAAAGATGAGCACACACGTCTAACAACAGTTTGAATACGATGTATTTTTGTCAGTAGTATGAATGCTCACCTTTGCAGGGCCAGGTAAAAAAGAAGTTCCCCCTTTAATCAAGCTGTCAGCCCAGACTCGGAAATAGTGTTTCTGAACATACAGAGGCCACCATCTCTAGTGAACCAGTCGGTGACCAATTTACACTTGTAGCGGCAGGATGGACATACATGATAACAGAACACAGGCCGGAATAACGTGCCTCAATGTTAACAATGATCAATCCTAGTATGATGTTGGGGAGACAGTTCCGATACGTACAAGCGCAAATAGTGTAGAGACCCTTGTCCAGGGCCTGTTCTGCAATCATATCAGAATATGAATGGTCTAGGAAACGTGTTCACTGACCCAAATGTATTTGATCTAAAAAAATCGTGAACTGGTGAGATGTCTATGCGGCATGTAGGTGGCTGTGGGACCTACTTCATCTGAGAATGTCAGGACTGACAACAATGAGGTTTATCTAATGTAAAGAAATACACTTACTGTAATCGCATCCGACAGCAACGAGTATTGCTACTAGGAAGAACAATAAGATCAAAAGATGTGAAGCAATTGTACAAGGTGAACGAGCATACGAGACACGCAGTTGTTCAACTGAATGCTTGCGACAGCCGACTGCAGAGCGGAAGCCACGAACTGGAATTAGAAAATATGACGAACAGGACGCGCAAAGAATGAGAAGATGGTATTTGACAAATTGAAGAGGGAGCGGATTTAAGGCAAAGCCAGGAAGTAAGATACCAGAGATGGGTGCTATCGAGCGTAACCTGCATCAAGAATGTGATCTGGAATTGCATTGCCCATTAGCTGGCATCGTGACAATCAGATAGAGGCAAACTAGACTCGTTTATCGACGGAATGCTTCGCCCCAGCATTCCCTCTTTTAGACGACTGGTCACGAGTCTAGAGGCAAACACAGGAAACGGATTTTGACATGCCAGACAAATCCCGTGCGGTGCTGCCACCAGTCATAACCAGCACCAAGCGGTGTAAAAATAAGATGCGGCAGTCCCGTGGTACTATTTGGTATGGACCGCATCAAAAGAATGATGGAGTTATTACTGGTTATCGCCCATTTTCAGGCTTTGGGAAGGTCGAAGCGTGCCAACAGTGGTTCAGTCGGCCTCCGGCTCGGCCATCATCATCCTGGGACGATGAGCGGGCTCCTACATTGAGAAATACTAGAGGGTTTAACCATGGCAGAACGACGACAACCTGGGACTCTGCTTATTTCCGATATTTTTGACGAGTCCCCAGGTTCGTCGGGTGATTCAGATTTCAGTTAGATTCAATCCCCAGGACCCAAGGGCAACCTCTCGATGAGCAGAAGACGCTGGTCGGTAGCTGGACCATCTCGATCGAATATTTTGGTAATTCCAGGATTGTTCTTATCAATGTAGGAAACTTCGTGGCTCAGCGCCAATTAACATTTCTGGGTGCATATCATGTAGCCTCATGATGACAGAGTGAAACGCTGCGACCCGGCCGCCGCTCAAACTTTCAAGGTCGTACGTTATTCATTTTACTGCCAGTATGCTCTGCGTGCCAGCAGCGGTAGTTGACCGTGACGTTGCGGTGAGTCATCAGGTTGGCTGGTAGCCGATCGTAGCCGATGTTAGTAGTACTAGTTGGGTACTGCCAGTGCTTAGGATCATTAGTCAGTTTACTGATGCGGCCGGCTGACTTGCTGGCTATCCTACAGATAAAAGCGCCGAGTTGTAACAAGCGACACACACCTCATGTGCTGCTATTCTTATCGGACTGAAATGTCAACGCAATGTCAACGAGTCACTCGGTTCATGCCTGCGTCACGCGTGCGACCCTCTATTAGTTATGTACATGATGTGGCTCCCATGCATTCGATGATAACTCGGGAGCGGCCTATCGTCATAAATACCCCCCTAGGAAAAATGAGGCAGAAGGTTTCGTCTTCTCCTTGAAGTATGATTCACTCGGCTACCCTGTACTTTGCAGTCTTTGGGAGCGGTATCTTATCAGCGATTGCTGGCGATACAGG
>QFEQ01000158.1:0-14007 GCA_003316335.1 Hemileccinum impolitum | reverse complement strand
GAGTAGATATGGTGGGGAATAAATTGTCTTTAAAGAGTGTGATAAATTTGTTATAGATGATGTTGAGATGATAGGGTGTGGAGGGATGGGATTGATGGAATTGGTCTACGGCCTCTTTGGCTTTTGACATGTTACCTACAGGTTCCCAAGTTCATTCCTCCTCCTCATAGCCCACCCAGTGGACTAGGTATTTGAGGCATTGTCCTTTGTAGTATGAGTCCACAATGTAGTCCACTTTGTATAGGTCCTCCCTCTCCTCCGAGACCATTACTGATCCCGGTTTGAATGCTGTTTGACCTGGCAATCACTCTTTGTAGGGTTTGACTCTGGATATGTTGACTGTAGGGTGGATCTTCATCATGCATGGTAGGTGCAGCTCAACTGCATTGGGCATAGCCCATTTGACTTTGTATGGTCCCAGCCATTTCTCTGTTAACTTCTTCAATGCTCTAGGCAATCAAAGATTCTCCATACTCAGCCACACTTGATCTCCTGGGGCATATATCAGTGCCTTGGATCTGTGGTGATCTGCCTGTATTTTCATCTGCTCTTACACTTTTATAATATTTTGTTTGGTGTCTTCCAACACCATTTTAACTTTATTGGCAAATTTGTCAGCTGCCAGTGCCTGTGAGGGTAGGGGTTCAACCCCCATTTGTGGTTTATATGTGTGGGTGATCTCAAACGGGGCTTTCTTTGTCACTGAGTGGATCATGGAGTTGTGTTGAAACTGGGCAAGGGCCAGCCATTCTGCCCATTCATCCTGTTTTTCTGATGTAAACAACCTGAGATACTGCTGGAGATCTCAGTTGACGTGTTCCATTTGCCCATCCATTTGTGAGTAGAATGCCATGGAGAGCTTGGGTTTGATTCCAAGCCATTGGCATAGATTCGTCATCACTTGTGATGCAAACTGTGGTCCTCAATCAGACACTATGCTCTGTGGGATTCCGTGATTGACCCAAACTCTGTTTAGGTATAGCTTTGCTGTTTCCAATGCCATAATTGTTATAGTTCGGATCCATGTACGCTCCATTTTTCACTTTTTACCTTTCGCTCATATGCTTGCATCACTGAGCACCGTTTACCTTAGTCAAATTTCTCTTTCCAAAGTCACGTGACCAAGTGCACGTGACCGCAGGAATATTCATGTGATCCAAGGCTAGACTCATGATGTCATCAGTGACATCATGCCTCGTGTTCCTTTATCTTTTCTCATGTTCATCTCCGTCTTTCTTCTTTCCTTCCAGAACATTCTTCACCTCTTATCTTTACCTACCCTAAAGCTAATTCGGACTCAGACACCTGCCCTAAGGTAGTCGCTCGTCATATATAAACCTCTCCTGTAATTCCCTCCTACCTTAGTCCTATTCACTTCGTTCCACCCACCTCCATTGGTGCCTGCAACTCAGTGATACCGCTCCCCTCTCCTCTTCGCCAGCTTAGCCCTCTGTCAAGGGGCCGTATATGCTATATCATATCCTCGCCATCGCCGTACCAGTATTCAACCTCATCCTCGTTGTCCTTGTCGACGTCGACACCGTTTATCGTCACCTGCTCATATCCGTATTTCTCGTTGAGCAAGTTGTTGTTGCAGTCCGCAACAATAATTGCCTTGTTGCACAGAATGAACTCCACTTCTTTGGAGAATCAATCTACAACCACAAGGATTGAGTTATATTTATTAGATGTGGGGAGATCTGTGATGAAGTTGGCTGAGATATCCACCCATGGCATATTGGGGGCTTCAAGTGGTGCTAGCTTTCCCGCCAGCTTCTGATTCATTCCTTTGAATCATTGGCATTGGTCACAGTGTGACATATATTCTTTTACTTCTGCTGCCATCTGGGGCCAGAAGTAATGCTGCTGTATTAGGGCTAGCATTTTGTCGTAACCTGGATGTCCTACAACCAGGGTGTCGTGATAAGCAGTGATGACATTCCTTTGAAGGTCTTCTTCATCCACAATGTATAGTTTACCCTCTTTTTGGAGATCCATATCAATTCTGTATCTGTCCTGCAGTTCTTGATGTTGTAGGAACATTAAAGCCTCATTGGCTATTATAATTCATTTGTGGAGGTCTTCTCCAGTATCTTAGATTCTAACCATCTTCTTTGTGACTCAGATGTCATCCGGTTTGATGATGGTTACTTCCTAATTGTCATTATCCATACTGTGGGAATGATCCTCTCTTCATGATAATGCATCTGCTTTTACCATCATTGCTCCTGGCTTGTATACCCATTTGAAGTGGAATCTAGATAGGTATCCTGCCCATCATGCCTGCCTTCTGGATAGGTTCTGATTCTTCATGAACCATTGTAAATTTGCATGATCATTCCAGATCTTGAATTCATATTTGGCTCCTTCCAGATAATGTCTCCAGAGTTCAAGTGCCCTTATGATGCTAAGTATCTCCTTATCCACTATGGGGTAGTTTCTTTCTTCTGGGGACATAGTATGTGACATATAGGCAACTGGGTGCCACTTTTGGGTTTCTTTGTTTAATGATGATAGGACTGCTCCTGTGGCAAAGTCTGATGCATCAGTTTCTAATCTGAAATAACTGTTGTGATCTGGGTAAGCCAGCACTAGTGCAGTCATAAATGCTTCTTTTAGCGTATCAAACACCTTTCTTTGGGGTTCATCCCACTGGAAGGGTATGTCCTGGTCATGAAGCGGTCTGGTGATAGATGTGTAATCTTTGATGAATCTTCTGTAAAAGTTGGCAAGTCCTAGGAAACTCCATACTTCTTTGAGCGTCGTGGGAGTTGGCCATTGGAGTATGGCTTGGATCTTGTCCATATCCATCTTAATTCCATCAGGTCTGACAATCAGGCCCAGAAACTCTATTTCTATGACATGGAACTCGCATTTCTCTGGCTTTATAAATAGATTGTTTTCTTCTAGCCTCCTCAGTACTTCTGCCATGATTCTGTCGTGCTTCTCAAAATTGTCCATTTTGGTGAAGATGAGGATGTCGTCGATGTATACCACAACTACATCATCCATATTAGCAAAGATCTTGTTCATTATGGTTTGAAATGTGGCTGGTGAATTGGTCATGCCGAAGTACATGGCAAGGGGTTCATAGGCATCTCAAAAGCATATGAAGGCTGCCTTCTATTCATCTCCTTCCTTGATGTGGATGTTATTGTATTCTGTATGCACATCCATCTTCGTGAAGAGCTTAGCTCCTTAGAGTTTATCGACTAATTGCAATATTAGGGGCAATGGATAGTTATTCTTGATGGTATGTTCATTCAGATATCAGTAATCTGTCACCATCCATTTCTTCCCTTCTTTCTTTGGAATAAAGAAGATCAGCAATGTCTGAAGGGATTTTGATGGGCGAATGTATCCCTTTCTGAGTTGTTTGTCCAGATATGCTGTTACTTCTTCTTGCTCCTTGTGTGATAGGGGCATGTTCTGTCCCTTCTTTGGCACAAAGCTTTCCTTTAGATTGATAGCATGATCCCATGGTTTCCTTATGGGCATCCATTCTGACTCCTTGTCTGAGAATATGTGAAGGTAGTTGTGGAATTAGGATGGTATGATTTCCTCCACAGTTTTTAGGACCTTTGGCTTCTTGCTTGCTGTGTTTTGTATATGGTGTGCCTTCCAGGCATGCACCTGTTCTTCTCTCATCACTTTCCTTACAAAGGAGGTCTTATTCTGCAAGGTTTGGCAGCTCTGTGGACATCTTTCCATTTTCACTATCCCCTTTGTCCAATTGATGTCAGGATTGTGCTTCTTTAGCCACGTGTATCCCAGCACCATTCGGTTCTTTCCGAGGTCTGTGATTTCGGCCAAGATCTTTTCTTGATGCCCTTGGAACTATTGAAGTACAATAATACTCCAATGCAAAGAGACAGAAGAATGAGTCTCAGGTGGGAACTCTCACCTAGTATTGATGATACGATGGAGTGAATCAAGTAGAAGAGGCAGAGAGTCTTGCTAAGATTTGAAGGATTGAAACAGGAGTGAACAAATCAAAGATAACTCATTAGAGAGAAAGATTAATCCTAAAGATCAATCTTATATATGATACAGGATGTTTGTATCTAATCAACAAAGAGATTATATGAACAAACAATCTATCATATTCTATATCATTCTATCCAATGAAATAAAGAAGAAATAGAATGACACAATTGTGCAATATCCAATCGCACAATGCTCTCTGTATGGTGTGAGATTGCACCATACTTATCTAATCTATCATCAGATAGTCTCATCACATGACAATCATGAATGGTGTAAGCATAGTTAGTGTTATGTAAACATATTAGTTAGTTAGAATAATAAGACCATACTGACATCTAGCATTAACCCAACTGACATTAGGTTAAGCCATACTGACACCTGACTGACACATTAGGATAAGTCTTTACTGACATTAGTCCAAAGTGTAGTCATCTTGATTATTAGTTAAACACTAATAATCTCAACACTCCTTCTCACTGTTCATGATGGGAAAGGTGTAAGGGTAAGCATTTTTCTACCTTCTAAGAACTTGATTTTGCCAAGGTTCTTTGTGAAGATGTCTGCAAACGGTGAATTAGTAGACACATAAAATAGTTTAACTTCATTGTTTTCAATAGCTTCACAAATGTAATGTTCTGGAATGTGTACATGTTTAGTATGACCTTCTTGTGCAGGATTCGAAGCAAGGAAGATAGCTTCTTGATTATCAACACATATTGGTATGCAACCCAATGGTATTTTGATTTCTCCGAAGAGATTTCGAATCCACTGAATTTGTTTAGCACATTCAGTCATACCACAGTACTCAGCTTCCATAGAAGAAAGCCTAACATATTTCTGTCTTCTAGATAACCAGGAGACAATTCCATTTGCCAGAAACATTGCATATCCAGTAGTTGATCTGGATGTTTTGACATCTTCTGCCTAATCAGTATCTAAATAGGTGATTAATCCATTATTTTCTCCAGTTGCAGAATAAGTGATGCAAAGAGTGGAAGAATGAGACAGATAACAAATTATCTGCATTGTCTTTTGCAAATGTTCTTCTGATAGATTAGAACAGATTGATATTTGGATTGGAGTGATGGATTCTCCTTTCCTTCATTTGGTCTTGGAATATATCCAGTAGGTAGAGGAACAGATGTTTCCTTACAGTTCTCTTGACCAAATCGCTTGATTACTTTGTTAGCGTATTTGTTCTGATCAAGGATTAGAGTGCATTTTCTTCAATCTCTGATAATGCGCATGCCAAGATATTCTTTGGCTTTGCCTAGATCTCAAGATTCCCATTTAGACATGAACTGTTGTTTATGAGAGAGGATTTGTTTTTTGTTTGATCCAATGAAGAGAGCATCATCAACATAAATGATAATAAGAATAATGTCCTTGCCAATAAATTTGCAATAAATGCCAGTATCAGCAGTGCATCTCTTGAAGCCGAAGCTAATAAGGCTTTGATGAAGAAGCTTGTTCCATTGAAGGGCAGCTTGTTTAAGACCATAGATAGCCTTCTTCAATCAACAGACTTTATGTTCCTGACCCTTAATTATGAAACCTTCTGGTTGTGTCATGTAGATTTCTTCATCTAGTTCACCAAAAAGAAAGGCTGTTTTGACATCTAGTGCCTCAATCTCCCAATCATGGAGAGCAGCTAAAGATAGCACTAATTGGACAGTTTCAAACTGTGCAACTGGTGAAAAGGTTTCTTCATAATCTATTCCAAAAATCTGTGTAAACCCTTTAGCGACAAAACAGGCTTTGACACAATTACCAGGACAAATAGCAAATACCCATCTCCCTTTGATGGGTTGTCTTCCTTTAGGAAGATTCACCAGTTCCCATACTTTCCGATCTTTAAGCAATGCAATTTCATCATTTATTGCATCATTCCAAGCTTTAACTTGATCTCGAGGTAATTTATACACATCTTGGTAGTGTTTGGGAACTTCCCAATCTCTGTTTTGAACAGCAATGGAAAAATGATATTCAATCCATTTATTACTGTACATCTCACCAAGATCATCTTGTTCATTGGTGGGTACTTCCTACATTGGTTCATCAGGAATAATTGGAGTAACTAGTATCAATGGCTCCTCCTGAATTGGTGTCAGTCCTTGCATATCTCGCACTATCTCTAATGGTGGTCAATCACCATAGGTATTATTTGGTAAAATGTGGAGTTGTGGAACTCTGTTAGAATGATGTTGTTCAACAGGAGGACAAGGATTTATCCTTTCTTCCCTTGTAGGATGATATTGATGTGGATATATCCTAAATTCAGGAATACTCTCATCTCTGTGACGAGGTGATAGCCAGTTTTGTCATACTGGAGCATGAACAAACCATGTATTCTCATCTTTATTCGATGGAGATGGTGGGGAGTCAGTTACTCTATAATATTTGTGTTGATGGCAATCATCAATTTCACTCTGATGTCCTGTTTCAGGTTGATCTCTCCTAGTTGCTGGTTTCATTGGAGTAAACTTTGTATGGTAGGAGGGTGGATTTTCTGGAGTTGATGGAGGATCATCATTATTAAAGTTAATTGGAGAAAAATCTCTTGGAGGATTCCATGGTGACATCTCTGGTTCATCATAACCAGGTTCTTGATACAGAATGAGAACAGGGATTAAAATATTCCTAGCTGATTCTTGTGGTTCCTGATGGTCAGGTGGATCCATTTGTTCTGATTATTCTTGATCAGAATCAGCTATTTGATCATTCTGTAGAATAGGGGTAGGTCCATCTTCTTGATTTCCAGAACAGTGTAGAAAGAAGTTCTTATCAAAAGTAGCATTAGTAGCAATGACCACACAGTGCTTTTTCTTTGACCAAAAGTGCCAACCTTTTGTGTTTGGTTCATACCCAATAAATGTCATTTCCTCTGATTTGGGAGACAGTTTGTCCAGCCTTTGTTCAGGAGAAATAAAGACATAGGCTCTACAACCAAAGACTCAGAAGTAGGAGGCATCTGGTTTCTTCCTATTAAATATTTCAATAGGAGTCTTCCAATTATGATGACGCATGGGTTGTTTGTTATACAGATGAAGAGCAGTCTCTACCACATCTTGCCAGAATGCTTTAGGGAGGCAGGCATGATGGCGTATGCTTTTAGCCTTTTCAAGAATGGTTCTGTTAAATCTCTCAGCATGTCCGTTCTGCTGGGGCATATGAGGTATAGAGGTCTGGTGAGTAACCCCTCTGGATGAGAGGAACACCTGGAACTCGTGACCCATAAATTCACCCCCTTGGTCCGAACATACGGAGGCAAGAGTGTGACCAGTAAAGGTCTCAGCCCAAGAAACCATGTTCTTGAAGTTAGCTAACAGTCCAACTTGGCCCGCAAGAAGGAGAGTAAAGCATACCCAGAAAAGTCATCAATAAAAGTAAGAATATACCAAGCACGAGAGCGAGGCTTAGTAGGCATAGGACCAACAAGGTCAGTATGTACTAGAGCAAGATGTCAAGAGGCTCTCTTTCCAGACACACTGAAAGATCTATCTGGCATCTTTCCGACTTGATAACCATGACAGGGGCTATTATCAGAAGGAAGAGTTAGAGTAGGAACACCAGATAGTTGGGTAGTAGCATAATGCAAGGCATTTTTGGAAGTGTGTCCAAAGCATTGATGCCAGATCTGATAAGATCGATCATTCGCAAGAGAGGCCACAACAGAAGACAAAGGAGTAATCATTTCCAACTAAAACCAGTGCAAGTTGTTAGCTGGTGATAAGGTAGTGGCCTGGATCACCAAGTGACCTGTCTTGTTCCAGATCCTAGATCCAGATTTAGTGATCTCACAGCGATAGCCATGGTGTGTTAATGAAGGCACAGAAAGTAAATGATGCGAAGCATCAGGGGTAAACCAAACTTCTTTTAATGAAACTAGAGAATAAGATTCTCCAATTTGATGAATGAGAATAGTTCCTGGACCTCTCATAATAACCTTATTCCCATTAGCAACAGTAGCTGTGCATTGGTGTTCTCCTAAATGGACAAAGTCGTCCAAAAAAGGTGATAAGTGATTGGTACAACCACTGTCGATCATCCAATGGGATTGATTAAATGTAGACTTAGAATCACCCTGAAGTGCAAAGGCTTTGACATAATAGATAAGGTATTCATTAGACTCTTCATCATAGAAGGTATTTAGATCGTCTTCTCCCCTATCGTATGGTAAACGATCTCGGTTAAGTACTAGTACAACACCCTTATGTGATCTGCTAGGTAACTGAATCTCTTCCCTATAAATAGAGGAAGGTGCAGATCTATGAAACTCAGGAGACTGAGTATAAGGTATAGGTGGAGAAGGTAAATGACGATCCAATGAAGAAAAATGACTGTTGCCCAAAATCAAACCACCAAGAGAGAAAGAGATTTTCTCCTTTTTCTTTCCTTTCTTGTCTCACTTCTAAGAAAGCAGTTTGTCTTGTCTAGATGATGGTTGTGCTAGATTATCTGTTTTAGATGGATCGGGCACGAAAGGAATGATTGGAATCAGCAATGTCCATACCATTATCTGGATTATTTGTAGGTTCTTCCCAAGAATTAAAGTCTGTTCCTTCAATGATTTCTTCGAATCAAGATGGATCCGAGATAGCATCAGAACTATCATAGTGAGTCTAAGCTTCAGTAGAAATCTCAGCAATATGGGATTCATCCACTTGGACTTCCATGTGTTCTTCTGAAATTGAAGGTAAAATGTCCATTATTATATCAGATTGAACCTGATGGATGAAACCTTGATCTCCCTCCATAATGTTAGCTTGAGGGGTTTTTCCTTTTCCCTTTTTTGCTTGTCGCTTTTTGAACCCTGCATATTTCCTCTTCTTATCTTTTTGGTAAGGAGACTGGAATGATTTCTTCTGGAAATGGGATCCAGAGTTTCCGGGATTGTTAGATCTGGAATTTCCAAAATGGTTCCCAGTATAATTAGAGGGTCCCTGAGGACGTTTCCAGTTATTGTTACGGAACAACTAGTGTGAGCGCGGTAGTGACGGAAGGCGGGATACTCAAAGGAAGCTTTGAGGAGAAGCGGGCTCGCTACGATGAAGAGGGACGTTGATACGACGGAGCGGTTCCGTAGTTGGGTTTGATGACCAACTGAAGGGATTCGCGACGAGAGTAAGGCAACGGATAGGATTGAATCCCTAAGACGAAAGTTGACAGAACTGGGAGTTCTAGCTACTGAGTCGAAGGGTATAAATACGTAGGAAGGCTCACTGACTAATAGTCCATGAGGCGTACACATGTCGACCAGGAGGACAACATGAGGTGTGGAGTGGGAAGACATGAGGACGGAGAATGGAAGAGAAGTTAGGAAGCGCGCAATGAGGCTAAGGCGTGGAACGGAAATGAAATAGAAGTAGAAGGCCTAGCCTCGAGGTGATGGCATCGAGATCCCCCAGATCCGATGGTTCAGAGGAGAGATCTGTCATGTGACATCTCTCACGGTCACGTGCTATGTTTCCACGGTCACGTGCCGCTGGGAAAAGGGTAAGGTAAAAGATAAATAAGAAGAGCGTACGCGCAGAGGATAAGTCCAGGATACAACCTGTAACAGTTATTAGTCTGAGGTGGACCTCGTCTAATGACAGTAGTTCTATTAGAGGAAGAATGTACTGGTTCTGTCTCCACAACAGAAATGTAGGAGCACAATGGTTGTCTTGTTTTGCGCATGTCTATCTCAGAAAGGATCTTTTGAGAGATGTTATCCACAGTGAATTGAACTTCTTCTGTGGTTTGAGTGACAGTGGAAGAGAATTGATAAAAGGAATCAGGAAGGGCAAATAGTAAGATCATTGCCCTAAGGTTTTCAGGAAGAACTAGTCCTGTGCTTGTCATCTGTTCAGTGAGAGACAACATTTTGTTGATGTCTTCATTAGCTGATGTTTGACAAACAGGGACATTTAGCAATTGATGGAATAAGTGGAATTGGCCAGATAATCCCCTGGATCCAAACATGGATTGCATTTTCTCCCAGAGTGCTTTAGCAACAGAGGGGTTTGTTGGTCCTCCTTGTACATTGACATAGTCAAATGATACATTGAGGATTAGATTATTGGAGATTGTGGTGGTGATAGTTCCACAAACTTTCTTATTGAGAACCATCCATTTAGTTTGGTCTCCTGCAACTGTACCAGTGTAGGTGTTGGTTCCATCTACAAAACCCCAAACAGAGAGGGATTCCAGTGTAGTGTGAACCCGAATAGACCAAATGGAATAGTTGCTGACTCCAACAAGAGTTGGGATCCTATTGAGAACAGTGGTATCGGTTTTGAATTCAGTAGGAGTGAGAGTAGCCATTTAGATAAGATGAAGTATGTCTGCAAAATCATCAACAATCATATCTTGATAAAGATAAGATAAAAGATTAAAAGAAGTGAAACCAGTTTGTGCCCCGGAAGTCATTGTCCTAGAAGTCCCAATTGGAGAAGATCTTCTTTTTGAAGATAACCAAGTCTGTAAATGTCTCTGTTTATGATTTAGTCTCTGCTTTTGGTGTGCCCAGAAAAGAATACTATCGTTCTTCATCCAAGGATGAGTAAGAGTAGGTTTGATCTTGTACCAATAAGGTAATGGTAAATCTAGATCTAAGAAGATCTTTAGATATAGAGATGGTTGATAATGTGGATTAGGAATCATAACATCCAACATTAATCCTTTCAAGAGTAACAGTTCTCTTTTGTAGCAATTTACAAAAGGTAATTCTATAATCTCTGGATCACATCAGGCATTAATCTCGAAGAAAGTTCAGAATCGTGAATCTCCTAAATCAAAATTATACAAGTATTCAAAAGAAGAAAAATGGGAACACCAAGATGCAGGAACAGAAATGTCTAAGTACTTGCCAGAATCAAACAGATCCTTGAAGGCAACATTTGTTTTCACCTTCTGAAGCAGCATATCGTTTTCTCTTTCTGTAAGTCCCGGCAAGGGAAGCGTAAACGACATCTTCTTGATCCATTCCTATGTGGGGAAGGATCAGTTTTTGGATCTGCTTTGATTCTTTCCAGATCTCAGGGTCCATTTCTCAGAGATTATTCCAGTAAAGCTTATCAAAGGCTTCATTCCACAAGATCTGCCTCATACCACAGAGGTGGTTCATCTCCTCATTTCTCCACATGTTAACATGGTGTTCTTGAATCCATTGAAAAGAGTTGATCCAAGATTGTTCGTTGAAGATGATATTAGCATATAGGGATTTGAATAAAAAATGTTCGCATAGTTTGGAGGAAAAATCCATGATTATGGACTCGGAGTTGAGGATGAGCGAAGACATCACTATAGGATTGTGTGGGGAAAGCCCAACCAGCAGCTTCATAAGCGTTGCCAATAGTCTCATCAATGTATCTTAGACTATTGATGGTTTGTGCTCCAGTTTCAATTTGATTGATCTGGAATGGGAGTACTTGGCAGGGTGAAATGGAAAGCAAGTGGAGGAGCAGCAAAGGAAGCTGCGATTGATGCCAGATTGGTGTCATTTGTCTCTCCTGGAAGGGATTTGGATGAATCTCCACACGTTCCAGTGTGTTCCACTGGTGAGTAAGCTGGAGGAGTAGTCTGGGAGTTGGAATGTTCACCAGATACGATCCTTCATTGTCTTTGAAGTATACCAGGTCTTCTTCCTGACAGTTGAAGTACCTGGTTCTAACTAGGCTGTCTTCTTGCCATGGGTACCAGACATTCTCCTGATGACCAACCATCCTGATTGTTGCCAGGATGTCTTCGATTTCATCCTCCCTGATGACCATGTTGCCAATTTGAGTTGGATGAATTGGAATTGGTGCAACGATTTGAGGAGCTGTTACCTCTAGAGCCTGAGGAGGCACTGGGAGGACTGGGTCATTTCAATGGAACTGTAGAAGACTCTGAAGCTTGAGATGATTGAGGATGTGAGGATCCTCTTGAATGTCGTTGAGATTCATTAGAGGAGGCAAAGGAAGGAGGTCATGGAGAAAGATTGGCATAGGAGGGTAAACCAGGTTGGGGGAGCTGGACGAAGCTTGCAACATCTTCGACTATTTGGTCAATGAAAGGAGGAGATAGGATATAAAGTTGTGAAGAGGAGTGTTGAGCTGCAAGTTGAGCTGTGTTGACTAAACCGTATGGATTTGATTGTGGTTGAGCGATTTCTGCAGGTGCAGAGTGGTATGATGAGTCCGGTGATGACAGTACCAGAGAGGATCTGATTACTCTGAGTAGAGTAAATGAATCAGTCCTTGATCTGTTTCTAATAATGTCTGTCTCACTGTGATGGTGGCGCTTATTGTACTCAATAGCTCCTTGACAGATAGGACAAGAGATCTTGAAGGGGATTCCTCCAGGTATTGTTGCTTCTCCTCAAATAGGTCAAGGGTTTGTCTCTACAGCTCTTGAAACAGTAGGATGTGGAGTGGGACAATGAGATGGAGGACAAGGATGACTGGACTGGTTCTCTGGAGGAGTAACAGGAGCTGTACTTACACTTGGATAAGACCTAAGCGCAAGCATGAGGAAATGGGTTTCAGCTAATGTTCTGATCTCAAAGATGATAAAAAGAGTATCATTTGATCAATAAAAGATCAGGAGTTCTCCAGGAAAAGTTATAAAAGTTCTCTCATCGGTTTCAACGAGGAAAGTGCCATATCTAATTGCATGATAGATATACAGAATGGCAATAAGAACATTCTGGATCATAGGCATAAACTATCACTCATCACACAAGATGGTGGGAGGCATCGGTGATATCAAAAGATGAACTCCTCTTGTCTAAGTGGGGCTCATAACCTATTGAAGTACAAAGATACTCTAATGCAAAGGGACAGAAGAATGAGTCTCAGGTGGGAACTCTCACCTGGTATTGATGATACGATGGAGTGAATCAAGTAGAAGAGGCAAAGAGTCTTGCTAAGATGTGAAGGATCAAAGCAGGAGTGAACGAATCAAAGATAACTCATTAGAGAGAAAGATTAATCCTAAAGATCAATCTTATATATGATACAGGATGTTTGTATCTAATCAACAAAGAGATTATATGAACAAACAATCTATCATATTCTATATCATTCTATCCAATGAAATAAAGAAGAAATAGAATGACACAATTGTGCAATATCCAATCGCACAATGCTCTCTGTATGGTGTGAGATTGCACCATACTTATCTAATCTATCATCAGATAGTCTCATCACATGACAATCATGAATGGTGTAAGCATAGTTAGTGTTATGTAAACATATTAGTCAGTTAGAATAATAAGACCATACTGACATCTAGCATTAACCCAACTGACATTAGGTTAAGCCATACTGACACCTGACTGACACATTAGGATAAGTCTTTACTGACATTAGTCCAAAGTGTAGTCATTTTGATTATTAGTTAAACATAAACAATCTCAACAGGAACTCCATAATGAGTTCTGCTGTATATGTTATCTGCCCTGCAGAGTTTGGTGTCCCATCCACATTGTATACTGTGATGGGATGTTGTAATGGTCATAGTGGCAGGTAATGCTCTTCTGCCCATTTTCTATTGAGGAATATCTTGTTGGCACCACTATCTAGTAGCACCATGATTTCGTGGTAGCAGGATTTTCCGAGTGGTGATATCTTTATCTCCATCTGGATTTCCCTATCCAGATTGGCGGTATGAATGCATACTCCTTCTGTAGATCCAAATCCATCTTGGTCTCATTTCATGGTAGGAAGTTCTTTTACTTCCACTAGTGTAGGGTTGTCGATCTTCTTGACAATTAGCTGTGTGACTTAATCACCCAGGGAGATGATGAAGTCATGTTCAGAGTGATTAAATAGGATGATGCCTAAAGTTCCTCAGTAGTTGGCATCTATAACTCCAGTGTGGACATTTATCTGGTGTTTGGCTGCGAGCCCAGATCTTGGGGCAATGTGTCCATAAGTTCCTTCTGGTGGTGCTATGGCTATATCTGTTACGGACTGCAATGACGACAGGTTGCACGAGGAAGACGGAGACGAGTAAGCGACGAGAGACGAAGTCGACGTCGACGAGTAGGATGAG
>QFEQ01001274.1:0-10515 GCA_003316335.1 Hemileccinum impolitum | reverse complement strand
ACCCAAAACCATTCTCTTGCGCCTTGCTTTCTCCAAAACACTCGACGAGGAACGGGGTCGCTTTTCGCCATGAGGGAGGCCTGACAAGAAAGGGCATCAATAACGTGAGAGATGACGAAAGAGAACAGTCGGGGCAAAGTGTGGATGAGAAGACGTGAATAGGCAAACTGGAGTCAATATGACGACAAACACGAAGGATCAAGAACTGGCACACCCAGGAAATGGGGCAACAGGGTGCGGATTGCCTGAGACACGGAACGACACAGGACGGCACACGTACCAGGTAGCTGAACGAAAACATGAAGCTTGCCCTCTGGCAAGTCCCCAAGTTCCGAAATTGTATCTGCGTAGTAGAGCTGCCTCGCTGGGGTTTCTTCCTCGACCATTGAATCCGACTCTCTTTCACACAGGTGATGTTGGCTGATTGTGCTGAGGAACCTCTCTAAATCCTTGGTGCGCGAGACACTCTTGACGGTTGGCGGATGGCATAACTTCCACACAACGAGATCATTGGCATCAATGCGAGCAAGTTTTGGTGCATTCTCTTCCTTAATCTTCTCCACCAAGATCATGACATTGGCATCGGGAGGCATGTCGACTCTAGAGGGGTGCCCGACAGCATTGATCTTGTGATCGATAAGAAGATACCACAGTCGAGTGACGGACATGATGAACTCCGACCAAGGTCCAAGGCTAGTTATGTAGCGGGGCACGAAGTGTGGCCCGACTGTGTTTCAATTATTGGTTTTAGGCAGAGGTTTTGATGTGGGAAACAGATGAGGTGGCTTGGACAGACGATGGGTGAGGGACGGAACCAAGCAACAGATAGATGTCCCCCTATTGGTATCCTATGTAAGCGGAGGCACAAAGCGGCATAGGATGAGGTCTGCGCGAAAGCTAAGCGAGGTGGCGAAATTTCTTTCTTCCTGCCACCGCTGCCAGCTCGAGCAAACCTCGCTCGCAATTTTCTTTCCTTTCGTTGCACCCACCCACCACTCCCTCTTGCAGCGGACCGGGATCGGATGGGCAATGCTGATGTCATGGTCTTTTCTAGCCATGCTTGTCGTTGTCGTCTGCCAGCACAAGGCTTGGCAGCGAAAAGACAGTGTTTTTCTCACTTTGAAGTCCGTGCTTGTCATGTCCCTGCTGTGTATTTCCTAATTTGTCCCCGCTGCAGGGACAACGCTGGCGTTATCGTCCACAACAAGGGTGATATGAAGGGCTCTGTCATCGTTGGCCCTGTAGCAAGAGAATGTGTGTGTATCCAATCTTTGACGTTGATCCAGTCTTTTATTCACCTCGACAGGTTGATAGTCTTCATAGTCCATCACGATATGCAATAAAGTCTTCTCACACATCGTGAGGCACCTTTAAATCCATTGTAATTGATGCGTTGTGTACAGAGAACCAAGGCGCCCTTACCACACCAACATTCTGTGTCGAATCGTCGCTCGAATCGAACTGCGACTCGAAGCAACTCGAAACCTGGATTCTCACTGGTTACCAGGTAAATCAGCAAAAACGGGACGAATACAAAACGGCAGACATGCCTGAGCCAACTATGCCGTCCAGAAAGCCTCCCGAGTGTCCTACGATGCCTTATAAACCAACCGTGTTGAACAGGAAAGCTGAAACCTCGATCAGCAGGAGTAAGCAGAAGGTAGTCAACTCACCAGGTCGTACAACCATGCAAAGGCAGATTCAGGCGACCCAACAGTCTGAACCATGGCGGACACCAGGAGACGAGAGCTTCAGCAGAGAGGACCAAGAAGAGGTCACAAACTGCTGGAATGCAGCGTGTGACGAAGTCGTGGCGAGGGACAACGGCAAGAACGGCGAGATGACAGGCAGAGAGACTGAGGCAGTCGGGGAAACATGAGTGGTGGCATCGAAGTCGACCGCATGTATGGCAGTGTACAGGAGTCAAATACAAATACATAGTAGTGAAGAGACTCACCAATCAGACGAGGCTGCAGGCATAGCTCGACTGTCAACCACACAGCATGATGCATAACCACCCAGACGTCGTAGATTGTGACGACCCGGAACTTGGGGATCGTAGGGCAGCCGGAAGCCCATCCGAAGTTCGAACAATCCGGGCGACTTCAAGCTGAACTACCCGAACCTTGAAGCATTTCACCTCCTGAATCCCATACAATAATATTGAATTGAAGAAAGAGATGAAGAAATGACACAAATCACATCGCTGGCCCTGCGAGCACAAGATGATACATTTCCTTCAGAAACTTGCCATCATATGCTATAGGAATAGGCACGAACTCCTGGTCCTGTTACAGCCACATAACGACTCCAACCCCTTTAAGCCGGTCAAGACCCTTGGTGTTCACACTATGACTAGTGCTAACGGTAAAGTGTGGAAAGGTCCTGTAGCCGGTACGCTCGTCAGGATGTTTATCAGATATCCTGACGATTGGCTTGTTGCGACCACCAACAATAAGATATTGATCCGTGTAGTGATTCTTGGGCGGTATCTTCCAGTGGTTCACCTGGCTTGTGCGCGCCGAAAGCTCCATCTGATGAATTCGCCATGCACCACCTTGTGTGAAATCATCACGGAGTATGCCCTCTAGTAGAGGACCAGCAAAAACCTTGGTAACGGAGTTGCGGTTGTACTCCTCGAAAGTGCCCGAGCTGCGTTGGCGGCCTTGTGTGGAAGTGCGGAAGAAAACATATCGAAGACATGCTGCGAAGCAAATTCGAGGCTCATAGTGGAACGATTTTCCCCAGGTTGAATACGGAAAAACCGGTGGGGCATCTCGGGATCCATACCCAGTCAAGTCAAGTCAGACACCATCGTAACGACATCATCCAGAGGGAGCTTGTTAATAGCATTCCGGATTTCATCGCCGAATTGCTGAATGCGCGGCGCACAATTATAAGCAGTACGGGCGGATGGAACGTAACGTTCGAAAAAAAATTGGAGCTGCGTTTCGGATGCTTGAAATCTACCCCTCTGCAGCATTCGGCTATGGATGAAACCTGTCAATGAAATAGGTGAACCAGGCATGCAGGAACAACTGACGCTGCAAGGGCCTCCTCGAGAGACCACATCTTCATGATATACTGGGGTATGCCAACCTCCTTCTTCCCCCATTCCAGGCGATCCTGCCTCGGGGATGCCGCTTGCACAACGAAACAACCGAGCCTAGTTACTCATTCTGGAACACCAATCAGATCCCTGTTTGAGTCGAGGAGGGCCCAAACGGATGGCGGCAGCTTGGATTCATCGATTGTAACCCCGTCAAATCTGGAGACGCCGTCGGAGGTGAACAAATCTGCACATCGGTTATCCAACACAAAAATGGTGGGACGCCCTGCAAGATTACGCAAGTGTAGGATGAACTCTAGTAGCACAGATTTGCCTAAATAGAATTAATGAGATGCATGATGTAGCCCCATATGATGCTCACCAATACCAGGCGCACCAGTCACAATAACCCCGGGGTCTTCCCAATTAAGCGGGAAGTCCAGGGCTAGAAAAGGGTTGGGGATGTCGAGTGGAAATTGAGTCTGGGCCTCGCCATCGATCCCTTTTGAGTTGAAGTCTTCGCCTATGTAAAACGCGGTAATGTTCTCGACTGCTAGGACGAATTCGTGGCGAATGAAGATGCCAGAGAGATGATGCGATCCACTGCCGTACGGTGGACTCTTCATGATGCAACACTGGTTGGGAACTTTCACACCAGTCAACTGTGGTAGCTCGACCGGCGTGGTCACAAAAACTGTCGCACGGGCTTGTGGACCTTTGTTCCATATTTTGGAATGAAACGCGGCGATGGCGCCTTCAAAGGAGTTAATTTGATAAGCAAGTCAGACACAAGATGTACTTACCCAAATTCATTCTCTCCCGCCTCGTTTTTTCCAGATCATTGGATGGGGAGCGGGGTCGCTTTTCGCCATGAGGGAGGCCTGACAAGAAAGGGCATCAATAACGCGGGAGATGACGAAAGAGAACACTCGGGGAAAATGTCCAATCGGAATCCCTGCGACCTACCTGAGTCGGCGCGCTGTTTTCCCTTCCCTACGGTTCCTGTTGCGACTTAATCAGTGTATCTAGCTGATGCATGATGCCCCACGCACCAGGCCCCTCAATGGCGGTACCGCTACTAACCTCAGCACAAACACATAAAGGATCCAGAACTGGCACACCCAGGAAATGGGACAACAAGGTGCCTCTTCGGAGTAATTCACCATCACCTGCCTTGTAAAGGCTCTGCTGGAGTTGTTTCTCGTCTCCTGATATCCTGTATAAGCGTATATCTGTAGCAACTACGTTTCTCAGATATGGTTGTGCGTCTCTGATGCGGTATACAAGTTGATCGATGCATTCACCGGTACTAGTATCCGGTCGGATTGGAATTTGAAGACAGGCATCGAGAGTGTTGCCTCGTAACCAGCAAGCGATTTTCAATGGCGCATCTGAAGAACAAGAACCAGAATCAATCACGAAATTCAGCTTGGATCGCATCGATTACATACCCACTATGATATGGATCTGATGCTTGGGTGGTGGTTCCGGGAACACCTCTGATAATTCCTCAACGCCCATCTCCAAGAGCTGCCCATGGTTCGAGAGGATGACTTTGCGGAGATTATCTTTATGGGGTCCAGGTAAGGGACTCCTAGGCTTGTAAAGAGGGCATCCACATCGCGAAAAGCCACCAACTTCTTGTTCTTAATGGCCTCTTTAAGGGCTGCGACCGTCTCCATATTTGAAATCTTGACCTGGAAGGTCGTTTCCACATCTTCACCGCGGACCCAACAGTTGAGCGTGAGTGTTGTTACTTCCATGGTGTGGCTGAACTGGAATGACGTAGCTTTGTGGCCACAAACGGACTCACGTAATTCGGTTGATTCTGCCCCACGTGACGACCTAAGGTGAGCCGGCATGTTGTGCACCACCGGACAAAGCAGTGACGGGCGTATGACATCATCGTTGGAGAGGGGGGGAGACTGCCAAAGTTGAAGCTGGAACTTGAGGGAACCGAGATGGGTCCATTAGTACCCTTCGAGTCCTTGAGATATGCTGGCTGTAGGTACATCGTGGGTGTGAAAGTCGAGTCGGGTGCACTTGGGTCGACCACACAGTCCCGCACCATGCCTATCCCTGCCAGAGCAATCCGTCGCCTATCCCGCGCTGGAATCGCCATCGTCGCTTGAAGGACCTGTGCAAAATCAAGTGCAAATGGAGGGGGCGTCGGAGGTGGTAGGCTCGGCATCGTTTCGTGCAAACGGCTGAATGCTCCAAGGTAAAATGAACATCGAGAGAGGAAGGAGCAACTTAACTCACCATCACAACGTACCGCTCCACTCATAGATTTCCGAACGCATCGCTTGCTTGTGAGAGGGGTATCTCAACACTTTGGGTGTGACTGGCACCATTATGTCCCGCTTTTGAGTGACTGGACCCAAATTTGAAGCTTCACCAGCCAGTCGTTATCGCGTCCTCGATACACTCCTTCCATCCCACTCACAGGCTCACTGTGAAAAGCCTTGTTACTACCCATTTATCCGACACTGCCTCACTCGGTACTGCCAGTACCTGTCTCTGTGGGCTCGGTTAGTTCGGCGCCCAGCTCGCCCACCTGGACAACATATATGAATCATAGCGCGCTCAAGGTTCGGGTTAGTCTCGAACCACTGGCAGAAGAGTCCCTCTACACTCTTACTCCATCCATCCACTTCATATGCTAGCCATGAAGCCATAACCCATAGTAGAGACCGTAGCAGGCATTTCCGGCCCACCCAACAACTAAATAGTGGAACACGCTTGAGATGCGGTGGTTGAATTGGGTTAAAATACATACCAGACGATCATCGACAATGTTCAAGCTTCAAGTTCGAACGTCTGCAAGGTGTCAACCAGATAATAGATAATACTAGAACCATCCTCAGAGCAGAGCAACAAGTTGAAAGAGCCATTCGAGTCCGCGCTTGCTCTCCTACGACGGACATTTTACACGATGCGAACTGAAGGGTCCCGAATTTGCGTATCTGTCTGCTTGTCCGACATCTTTTATGTCGAAGCATGTTGACCAAGAACAGTTTCGAACAAAAATTCAGTGGACCCGACTACAACACCGAAGTAACACAGTGACAAGACAAAACCATCCACGATACCCATCAACTCCACGGACTTGGTATCTCATGGACAACGCTAGTCGTAGATTGGGCAGCAAGTAAAAGAGAAAGAACAGATGCGCCTCTCAGAAACGCATCAAAAAGAAGGACAACTGCATGTGAAGGATATTATGGAACGAAACAGATCACGTCCTAGAGTGTGCAGACATGCAAACCGACATCAATGGAACGATGCCATATGGCGCTTCCGAATGCGATCTGCAACCAAGGGATCTAACCTGAAGCGCATCAGCATCTGGGTGCGCAGGAGCTATGTAAGTCACCTCTTCCTCTTCCAATGGTGTTTGTCATAGTTCCATCCACTATTCCACCCACCGTTGGATGTAGTAGGCAGAGTCAGTTCGGCGCATGCAGCCTGTGGCAAGATTATATCATAATCAGCGAACCAAGACACATGTCCGCTGGCCTTTGCAACTCACCAACGTCTGTAGGATAGGCGAGGACAATCGTCAGAGAAAAAACTCGTATGCGAACAGAGACATACTTGACTGGGACAGACCGTGGCCGTAACCGTAACCGTGGCAGCACCTGTGCATGTAGAAACTGAACTCGTGGTCGGAACTGGCGTGGTCGAGCCAGCCGCACAAGTAGACGCGGTATTGCATGCAGTGCTGGTCAGCGCTGCCGATGGAGCCGGAGTCGCGACGGATGTCAGGTGCACAAGCACGCCAGTTGGACTCACACTAGCCGAACCGGTGACAGTGTCGGAAGCACTCGTCATTGCAACTGAGGAGGGAACACTAGCAGCAGAAACAGAGGACCCGGTTGACGCAGGAACAGAGGTGGATGACGTTGAGGCCGCCGTTGTAGTACCACCCGTCGTCTAGGGATTATGAACACATGAACGTCAGCTGATCCAAACGCTTGATACCGTGGAGTAGCGTACCCCTGCGAGGATCTGCTGCAAAGACTGGGTGTTAATAGTCGCAGCTGTGACGACGCCGTTCCCGTCCATGGTAAGGCTAACCGGGTTTGCGACATTAAACAGCCCGGTACATCCAAGACCTACACTTTGCATTAGAAACGGTGGAAAAAGTGCTACCAGGAGGAAAGGGCGAGCACACACCAGGAGCAGGTCCAAAGGACGCCGAAAACCTCATGGCAAGGAAAGTGAACAAGTTGTTCGCCATGTTAGCGGCGGGCGAACCAGCATTCGTAAATAATTGCTGGTTGTCGTGGATAAAAATGCCTGATTGCGTAAATTGCTGGCTGTACCAGATCATTGATCAGACAGCAAAACGGCTCGATAATGAATATTACCAGTAGGTCAGACCTGACGCATTGTTATTGTCCGCATGGGGCTGTCCAGTACCATCACGGTAAAGGTTTACTTTTGGAAGTGATTGTTGCCCATTGACAAGGACCATCGGGTCATTTAGCGGAATCAGTGCAGTTCCACCAGCAGGCGGGAAGAAGAAAGCCGAAAGTTCCTGCATGTCGCACATCAGGATATAAGTTGCATAGTGGAAAGATGTCACAGACGTCGGTGGCAAGCGCAGGACTTTGCCCAGTGGGACAAGTTGTACAAGGATTTTGGAAAGGAGCGCAACCAAGCGTAGGGTCAATGAACTCGGTAATGAGGGCATTGTCGGAGGCTGGTACTCATGCATCAACAACATTATATATTAGCAACTGTTTAGTCGGGCCCACCGTTTGACAACACTGCTGCGTTCGGGTTTGCCTTGTTATTGTCGGGAGTATTCTGAGCGAGCGTGTTGTTGCCTATGAGAAGATACGTTGTGACCACATTGTCTGATTGATCCTAGAAGACAGTAATCGCACGAATACAGGCTTCGAGAGAAGAGAACTGCTTACTTGGTCAACGACGCGGAAATCATGCGTGGTTGGGCAGGCTTGCCCACCGGATCCGGTGCCTGGCGCTGGGAGCTTGATAAGGCCTTGGGACACTGCAGCTTTTGCCGCGTTGAACCACGCCTGCCCGTTACAGTACGCGAACTACAGACGATAGTTTCAGATATTAGTAGCTTAGAAACGAGTCCCATACCTGCCCAAAAACTGAATTCCCTAGACCATTGACACATCCCTCCGTACTACCGGTCAGCGTAAGTGAAGCAGCATTACTACCAAACCAGATACCAACAACAGCGTTGTTGGGAAGTGTGGGTACAATCGGAGGGATGTAGAAGCCAGCGCCAGCAGCTTGTCGTGCAGCCATCGTAGGAGTAGCGCCGGCAGATGCAGAGCTTGAGGAAACGACGCCAGAGGCACCCATCACGGGCGTTGTAGTTCCTCCTGTGCTCGTGCTACTTGTCGATGCAGGGGCGCTTGTACTTGTCGCTACACCGGTGGTTGCAGTACCGGTCCCATTTCCAACAGGTATCATTCCGGCGTTGATGACGAGAGGATTGTAGATCTGGATGTTGCCCGTCGCGGGGTCAAGGATCGCAGCTTCAACGAAGGCTCCTTGGTTGGCGAAGTCCAGTTGCTAATACAAATATTCAGTATTGGTTACTAGATACTGCGGTATACATACGTTGCATCCGGTCAACACGTAGGGAGTGGCAAGCCCCTGAGCAGTAAATGGGCTCGCAGGTACCTGCAACTGGCAATTCTGCGAACGAACAACAGCAATCCATGACAAGAACGTGAAAGAAAGAAAAAGATGCGCAGAATACCACATTCCGCAAAATAAATATCAGGTTAACAGGAAGACGCAAATAAAGGTGTGCCTGCCACAAAAAAGGGGGTCTCGGACCTATGGTCGTAGTCCAGTCAGTTAACGATCTAGTGATCATCAATCAATCTGTATTACCTGATAGCCAGCCAGAGGAATAAAGGGATTGAAGTTGAGGAATGTGTGGGGGGAAGCGACAGAAGTATCAAGCCCACATCCAGGCTTTATCTGTTCATAACAAGACATGTCTTTGGGTTGCAACGGTCGCCATGAGACAACAGACCAATACTCCTCCTCCAGATGGGGCTCCCAGAATCCAGTCGCATCAACGAATTGTAAAATAGTCTCCTCTGGGCAGCAAAGAAGGTGCAGGTAACCTGGTAGTCTCATATTCATTATGGGCTTGAGTGTCAGTCCGCATGATTAGTAGCAGAACATATGAGGATTCCAGCGCTGTTCGTAGGGTGAAGCGCTCTCGTGAGTGCGGCTTGAAGTGAGCAGCGACTCATCAAGGGTGAAATTAATCTTATGTAAACTGAATCAACGTCAAAATTTCCTGGCAGAAACCGGTGATTTCATTTCAAGTGTTCCTATGGGAATAGTAAGCTGGGTTGCAAGGTTGCTTTCTCCCTCAATATTTTATGCCAGTCTAGATGTTATAAACAAAGCAAGTGACTTCAAACAAAGTGTTGAATTTTTTTCGAAATCTGTCTGATAACTACGATCTTTAAATCTCGGCAAACATTTTGGCACTAAACTTGAGTTGTAAGAACGTTATATATTAAATTTGGACGTTGCGTAAACTATGAAACCCTTCAGGTTGACAGCCGTGGGAAGACACATACTGGGGCTTATCAATTTTTTATCTTTGTATGTGAAAATCAAACATAAATATTGATGTCGCTGTTGTGTTTGGTCGAGCGCCCAATTGGAAGCGAGGTGATTGTGGTGTGACTTGTGCATTGGACGATTGATTGGTTGTGTGTGAGTCAGCATCATGACTGCCTGAGTCACCAACAGGTTAAACTTGAAGTTGTGCCAATAAATAGTAGCGATCGTCTGGAAAGATTGTCATGGAAGGTTCAGCGGATCCTTGTCATCGTCTTTCTTGTCAGCCATGCTTGACCCGAAGAAGCAGCTCGACATTACCCTTACCGAGCCCGTCATTTTCCTGCGTTCTTCCGATCCCTCTGGACGACGCGAAGTCGACGTGAATGATCCACCAACCCTTGTTAGAGGAATACTCACTCTGAACGTCGTCAAGCCGATCGGGATTTCCAGTATCGATGTGGAATTGACCGGTTTGTTGACGGTCAGCTATCCGGAAGGTTCGTGTTATTCCAGATCCATCCTCCACGACGCCACTAGTGCTCACAATTCCGTTCCTATCACTATGATCCCGTGGGTCATGTTGTCTTTCCATGCGACTCGTAGGCGTCACGTCGCGTCATACAGACTTTCTTGAGAAACATAAAATCTACTCCTCAACTGTTACCCTCTTTCATGCCGACCAAGTCCCTCATGGGAAACGCCCCGCCTCTGTAGGGCCTGTGTTATCCTCCCCGATTCCCAATGACGACAACGAGCATCCAACCTTATCTCGTCCGCCCTCATCGCCTCTGCTGCGGTTCGAGCGCCAAAGTACCACGAGTACGCATTCTCGTTCTCATTCCCAACTCGAGTGAACCCTGAATGTCGCACTTGTCACGTGGGTGGTT
>QFEQ01000157.1:0-19872 GCA_003316335.1 Hemileccinum impolitum | reverse complement strand
CACCGTTTTGACTTTATCAGCGAATTCATCAGCTGCTGGTGCCTGTGAGGGTAGGGGTTCAACCCCCATTCATGGTTTGTACATGTGGGTGACCTCAAATGGTGCTTTCTTGGTGGCTGAATGGATCATGGAATTGTGTTGGAACTGGGCGAGGGCTAGCCATTCTGCCCATTCATCTTGTTTTTCTGAGGTGAACAACCATAGATATTGCTGTAGATCTCGGTTGACTCGTTCTGTCTGCCCATCCATCTGCAGGTGAAATGCCATGGAGAGCTTGGGTTTGATTCCAAGCCATTGGCATAGGTTCATCATCACCTGTGATGCAAACTGTGGTCCTCGGTCAGACACTATGCTCTGTGGGATTCCATGGTTAACCCAAACCCTGTTTAAGTATAGCTTTGCTGTTTCCAATGCCGTGATTGCCTTGTTGTAAGGAATGAATTCTGCTTCTTTTGAGAATCAATCTATAACCACTAGGATTGAGTCATATCTATTTGAGGTGGGTAGATCTGTGATGAAGTCGGCTGAAATGTCCACCCATGGCATATTGAGGGCTTTAAGTGGTACTAGCTTTCCTGCCAGCTTCTGATTCATTCCTTTAAATTTTTGGCATCAGTCACAGTATGACATATATTCTTTGATTTCTGATGCCATCTGAGGCCAGAAATAGTGCTGCCGTATTAGGGCTAGCATCTTGTCATAACCCAGATGGCCTGCAGCTAGGGTATCGTGATAAGTGGTGATGATGTTTCTTTGAAGGTCTTCTTCATCTGCGACATATAGTTTACCCTCTTTTCAGAGATCCATATCTATGTCATATCTGTTCTGCAGTTCTTGTCATTGTTTGAACATTAAAGCCTCATTGGCTGTTATAATTCGTTTGTGAAGATCTTCTCTGGTATCTTGGATTTTAACCATGTTTTTTGTGACTCAAATGTCATTTAACTTGATGATGGTTACTTCTTGATTGTTGGCATCCATACCATGTGAATGATCCTCTCTTCATGACAATGCATCTGCTTTCACCATTATTGCCCCTGGTTTGTGTACCCATTTGAAATGGAACCTGGATAGGTATCCTGCCCATCTTGCTTGTCTCCTAGATAAATTTTGATTCTTCATAAACCACTGTAAATTTACATGATCATTCCAGATCTCAAATTCATATTTGGCTCCTTCCAGATAATGCCTCCAGAGTTCGAGTGCCCTTATGACGCTAAGCATCTCTTTATCTGCTATCAGATAATTTCTTTCTTCTGGAGACATGGCATGTGACATGTAGGCAACTGGGTGCCACTTTTGGGTTTCCTCATTTAACGATGACAGGACTGCTCCTGTGGCAAAGTCCAATGCATCCATTGCCAATCTGAAATGACTGTTATGGTCTGGATACACCAATACCAGTGCTGTCATAAATGCTTTCTTTTGCATGTCATCCCATTGGAAAGGAACATCTTTCTTCATCAGATCATGGAGTGGTCGGGCAATGGATGCATAATCTTTGATGAACCTTCTGTAGAAATTGGCAAGTCCTAGAAAGCTCTGTACTCCTTTAAGTGTAGTGGGAGCAGACCATTGTAGTATGGCTTGGATCTTGTCCATATCCATCTTGATTCCATCAACTCTGATGACCAAGCCCAGAAACTCTATCTCTATTGTGTGGAACTTGCACTTCTCTGGCTTTATAAATAGATCGTTTTCTTCTAACCTCCTTAGTACTTCGGCCACTATCTTGTTGTGTTTCTCGAGATCGTCCGTCTTGGTGAAGATAAGGATATCATCGATGTATACCATGACTACATCATCCATATCGGCAAAGATCTTGTTCATCATTGTTTGGAAAGTGGCTGGTGAATTGGTCCTGCCAAAGTACATAATGAGAGGTTTGTAGGCATCTCGAAAGCATATGAAGGCTGCCTTCCATTTGTCTTCTTCTTTGATTCAGATATTGTTGTATCCCATACATACATCCATCTTTGTGAAGAGCTTAGCTCCTTGGAGTTTATCAACCAGTTGTGATATTAGGGGTAATGGATAGTTATTCTTGACGGTGTGTTCGTTCAGATATTGGTAATCTGTCACCATCTGTTTCTTCCCTTCTTTCTTCAGAATAAAGAAGATTGGCAATGTCTGAGGGGATTTTGATGGGTGAATGTATCCCTTTCTGAGTTGTTCATCCAGATATGCTGTTACTTCTTCTTGTTCTTCGTGTGATAGGGGTATGTTCTGTCCCTTCTTCAGTATGAAGCTTTCCTTTAAATCGATTGTGTGATCCCATGGTTTCCTTATGGGCATCCGTTCTGACTGCTTATCTGAAAACATGTGGAGGTAGTTGTGGAATTGAGATGGTACGATCTCCTCCACGGTTTTTAGGATCTTTGGCTTTTCGCTCATTGCATTTCATATATGGTGCACTTTTCAAGCCTGTTCTTCTCTCATCACCTTCCTTACAAAGGAGGTCTTGTCCTGCAAGGTTTGGCAGCTCTGTGGACATCTTTCCATTTTCACTATCCCCTTTGCCCAATTGATGTCAGGATTGTGCTTCTTTAGCCATGTGTATCTCAGCACCATTCGGTTTTTTCCAAGGTCTGTGATTTCAGCCAAGATCTTTTTCTTGATGCCCTTGGAACTCCATGATGAGTTCTGCCATATGTGTTATCTGTCCTGCAGAGTTTGGCATCCCATCCACATTGTATACTGCGATGGGATGTTGTAGTGGTCATAATGGCAGGTAGTGTTCTTCTGCCCATTTTCTATCAAGGAATATCTCATTGGCACCACTATCTAGTAGCGCTGTGATTTCATGGTAGCAGGATTTTCCTAGTGGTGATATTTTTATCTACATCTGTATTTCCCAATCTGGATTGGCAGTACAAATGCATACTCCTCCTGTAGATCCAAATCCATCTTGGTCTCATTTCATGATAGGAAGTTTTTTTACTTCCACTAGCATAGGGTTGTCAATCTTCTTGACAATTAGCTGTGCAACTCGATCACCTAGGGAGATGATGAAGTTGTGTTTGGAATGATTAAATAAGATGATGCCCAAGGTTCCTCAGTAGTCAGCATCTATTACTCCAGTGTGGACATTTATCTGATGTTTGGCTGCAAGCCCAGATCTTGGGGCTATGTGTCCATAAGTTCCTGATAGTAGCACTATGGCTATATCCGTCAGGACTAGATTCTGTTGAGATTATCAGTTTTTCTAATAATTGAAACGACTACACTTTGAACTAATACTTATTCTAATGTGTTAGTCAAGTGTCAGTCACACTATTAGGTTAACAAACCTAATATCAATAATATGTTTATCTAACACTAACTGTGCTTACACTATCCATATTTGTTATGTGATGAGACTATCTGATGATAGATTAGATAAGTATGATGCAATATCACACCATACAGAGAGCATTGTGCGATTGGATATCACACAATCATATCATTCTCTTTCTTCTTTATTTCATTGGTTAGAATGATATAGAATATGATAGATTGTTTGTTCATATGATCTCTTTGTTGATTAGATACAAACATCTTGTATTGTATATAAGATTGATCTTTAGGATCAATCTTTTTCTCTAATGAGTTATCTTTGATTCATTCTCTCCTGCTTTGATCCTTCAAATCTTAGCAAGACTCTCTGCCTCTTCTACTTGATTCACTCCATCATATCATCAACACCAGATGAGAGTTCCCACCTGAGACTCATTTCTCTGTCCCTTCACATTGGAGTATCTTTGTACTTCAATAGGTTATGAGCCCCACTTAGACAAGTGGAGTTCGTCTTTTGATATCACCGATGCCTCCCACCATCTTGCATAATGAATGATAGTTCATGCCTATGATCCAGAATGTTCTTATTGCAATTCTGTATATCTATCAGGCAAGCAGATATGGCACTTTCCTCATTGAAACTGATGAGAGAACCTTTATAACCTTTCCTGGAGGACTCCTGATCTTTTATTGATCAGCTGATACTCTTTATATCATCTTCAAGATCAGAACACTAGCTGAAACCCATTTTCTCACGCTTGCACTTAGGTCTTATCCAAGTGTAAGTACAGCTCCTGCTCCTCCTCTAGAGAACCAGCCTAGTTGTCCTTGTCCTCCACCCAATCGTCCCACCCCTCATCCTACCGCTCCAAGAGCTGTAAAGACTATCCCTTGAACAATTTGAGAAGAAGCAACAATACCCGGAGGAATTCCCTTCAAGATCCCATGTCCTATTTGTCAAGGAGCTATTGAGTGCAACAAGCACCATCGTCACGGTGAGACAGACATTCTAAGAAATAGATCAAGGACTGATTCATTTACTCTACTCAGAGTAATCAGATCCTCTCTGGCATCTTCATCACCAGACTCATCATACCACTCTGTACCTGCAGAAATCGCTCAACTGCAACCATTTCCATACAGTCTAACCAATACCACTCAGCTCACTGCTCAACACTCCTCTCCACATCTTTATATCCCATCTCCTCCTTTCATTGACCAAATAGTTGAAGATATCACAAACTTCATCCAGTTCCCCCAATCTGGTTTACCCTCCTATGCCAATCTTTCTCCATGACCTCCTTCCTTCACCTCCTCCAATGGATCTCGACAATATTCAAGAGGAACCTCATGTACTCAATCATCTCGAGCTTCAGGGCCTTCTATGGTTCTACTGGAATGATCCAATCCTTCTAATAACTTCTCAGGCTCTCAAAATAATGGCTCCTCAAATCATCACACCAATTCCAATTCATCCAACTCAAATTAGCAACATGGTCATCAGGGAGGACAAAATTGAAGACATCCTGGCAACAATCAGAATGATAGGTCATTGGAAGAACATATGGTACCCATGGCAGGAAGACAGTCTAGTCAGAGTCAAGTACTTCAACCAACAGGAAGAAGACCTGCTCTACTTTGAAGACAACATAGGATCATATCTGATAGTGTTTTCAACTCCCAACCTGCTCCACCAGCTTATTCACCAGCGGAATTCACTGGAATGTGTGGAGATTCATCCAAATCTCTTCCAGGAGAGACAAATGACGCCAATTTGGCATCAAACACAGCTCCCTTTGCTGCTCCTCCACTCGCTTTCCATTTCACCCTGCCAAGTTCTCCCATTCCAAATCAATCAAATTGAAACTGGAGCACAAACCATCAATGGCCTCAGATATGCTTATGAAGGTGCTGGATGGGCTTTCCCAGTACAATCCTATAACAATGTCTTCACTCTTCCTCAACTCCAAGTCCATGGTCATGGATTCGAGATTCTCCGATGCAACATTTTTCCTCCAAACTATGCGAACATTTTTCTATTTAAATCTCTATATGCTAATATTGTCTTCAATGAAAGTTCTTGGATTCAATCTCACCAATGGATCCAAGAACACCATGTCAATATGTGGAGAAGTGAGGAGATGAACCACCTCTGTGGTATGAGGCAGATCTTGTGGAATGAAGCTTTTGATAAGCTTCACTGGAAAAATCTCTGAGATATGGACCTGGAGATCTGGAAAGAATCAAAGTGGATCCAAAAACTGATCCTTTCTCACATAGGAATGGATCAAGAAAATGACCTTTACGCTTCCCTTGCCAAAACTTTCAGAAAAAGAAAACAACATGCTGCTGAAGAAGGTGAAAACAAACATCGCCTTTAAGGATCTGTTTGATTCTGGCAAGTACTTAGACATTCCTGTTCCTGCTTCTTGGTATCCCCATCCTTCCTCTTTTGAATGCTTGTATAATTTTGATTTAGGAGATGACTGTTTTCGAATATTTTTCAAGATTAACGTCTGGTGTAGTCCAGAGATTATAGACTTACCTTTTGTAAATTGCTACAAAAGAGAACTGTTACTCTCAAAAGAACTAATGTCAGATGTCATGATTCCTAATCCACATTATCAACCATCTCTGTATCTAGAGATCTTCTTAGATCTAGATTTACCATTATCTTATTGGTACGAGATGAAACCTACTCTTACTCATCCTTGGACAAAGAATGATAGTATTCTTTTCTGGGCACACCAAAAGCAGAGACTAAACCATAAACAGAGATGTTTACAGACTTGGTTATCTTCTAAAAGAAGATCTTCTCCAATTGGGACTTCTAGGACAGCAACACCAACTTCTGGGATACAAACTGGTTTCGCTTCTTTTAATCTTTTATCTTATCTTTATCAAGATATGATTGTTGACGATTTTGCAGACATACTTCATCTTATCTAAATGGCTGTTCTCACTCCTACCGAATTCAAAACCGATACCACTGTCCTTAACAGGATCCTAACTCTTGTTGGAGTTAGTAATTATTCCATTCGGTCTATTCAGGTTTGTGCTACACTAGAATCCCTCTCTGTTTGGGGTTTTGTAGATGGAACCAACACCTACACTGGTACAGTCACAGGAGACCAAACCAAATGGATGGTTCTCAATAAGAAAGTCTATGGAACAATCACCACCACAATCTCCAATAATTTGATCCTCAACATATCTTTTGACTATGTCAACATACAAGAAGGATCAACAAACCCCTCTGTTGCTGAAGCACTCTGGGAGAAAATGCAATCCATGTTTAGATCTAGGGGATTATCTGCCCAGTTCCACTTATTCCATCAATTACTAAATGTTCCTATTTGTCAAGCATCAGTAAATGAAGACAACAATAAAATGTTGTCTCTCACTGAACAGATGACAAGTGCAGGACTTGTTCTTCCGGAAAACCTTAGGGCAATGATCTTACTTTCTGCCCTTCCTGATTCCTTTTATCAAAATTCTTCCACCATCACTCAAACCACAGAAGAAGTTCAATTCACTGTGGATAACATCTCTCAGAAGATCTTATCTGAGATCGACATATGCAAAACAAGACAACCATTATGCTCCCGCATTTCTGTTGCAGAGACAGAACCAGTATGCTCTTCCTCTAATAGAACTACCGTCATTCAACGAGGTCCACCTCAGACTAATAACTGGAAATGCCCTCAGGGACCCTCTAATTACACTGGGAACTGTTTTGGGAATTCTGGATCTAACAATCCTGGAAACTCTGGATCTCATTTCTAGAAGAAACTGTTCCAGTTCCCTTACCAAAAGGATAAGGAAAGGAAACATGCAGGATTAAAAAAGCAACAAGCGAAAAAAGGAAAAGGAAAAGCCCCTCAGGCTAACTTCATGGAGAGAGATCAAGATTTTGTCCATCAGGTTCAATCTGATATCACAATGGATGTTTTACCTTCTATTTTAGAAGAACACATGGAAGTCCAAGTGGATAAACCCCACATTGCTGAGGTTTCTACTGAAGCTTGGACTCACTATGATAGTCCTGATGCCATCTCAGATCCATCTTGATTCAAAGAAATCATTGAAGGAACAGACTTTAACTCTTGGGAAGAACCTATAAATGATCTGGATAACAGTATGGACATTGCTGATTCCAATCATTCCTTTTGTGCCCAATCCATCTAAAATGGATAATCTAGCACAACCATCATCTAGACGAGACAAACTGCTTCCTCAAAAGCAAGACAAGAAAGGAAAGAAAAAGGAGAAAATCTCTTTCTCTCTTGGTGGTCTGATTTCAGACAACAGTCATTTCTCTTCTTTGGATTGTCATTTACCTTCTCCACCTATACCTTATACTCAGTCTCCTGAGTTCCATAAATCTGCACCTTCCTCTATATATAGGGAAGAGATTCGATTACCTTGCAGATCACATGAGGGTGTTGTACTAGTACTTAACTGAGATCATTTACCATACGATAGGGGAGAAGAGGATCTAAATACCTTCTATGATGAAGAGTCTAATGAATACCTTATCTATTATGTCAAAGCCTTTGCACTTCAGGGTAATTCTAAGTCTGCATTTAACCAATCCCATTAGATGATTGACAGTGGTTGTACTGATCACTTGTCACCCTTCTTGGATGATTTTGTCTATTTAGGAGAACAACAATGCACAGCTACTGTTGCTAATGGGAATAAGGTTATTATGAGAGGTCCAGGAACCATTCTCATATGTCAAATTGGAGAATCTTATTCTCCAGTTTCATTAAAAGAAGTTTGGTTTACCCCAGATGCTTTGCATTGTTTACTTTCTGTGCCTTCATTAACACACCATGGCTATCGCTGTGAGATTACAAAAGCTGTGTTACAGGTTGTATCCTGGACTTATCCTCTGCACGTATGCTCTTCTTATTTATCTTTTACCTTACCCTTTTCCCAGCGGCACGTGACTGTGGGAACATAGCACGTGACCGTGAGAGATGTCACATGACAGATCTCCATCTCCGAACCATCGGATCTGGGGGATCTCGATGCCATCACCTCGAGGCTAGGCCTTCTACTTCTATTTCATTTCCATTCCACGCCTTAGCCTCATTGCGTGCTTCCTAACTTCTCTTCCATTCTCCGTCCTCATGTCTTCCCACTCCACACCTCATGTTGTCCTCCTGGTCGACATGTGTACGCCTCATGGACTATTAGTCAGCGAGCATTCCTACGTATTTATACCCTTCGACTCGATAGCTAGAACTCCCAGTTCTGTCAACCTTTCATCTTAGGGATTCAATCCTATCCGTTGCTCTTACTCTCGTCGCGAATCCCTTCGGTTGGTCTGTAAACCCAACTACGGAACCGCTCCGTCGTATCAACATCTTCGTCCTCGTAGCGAGCCCGCTCCTCGACTCAACTCCTTTGAGTATCCCGTATTCCGTCACCCCCGCACTCACGCTAGTTGTTCCGTAACAAGCTGGATCTAGGATCTGGAACAAGAAAGGTTGCTTGGTGATCCAGACCACTGCCTTATCACTGGCTAACAACTTGCACTGGTTTCAGTCAGAAACGATTACTCCTTTGTCTTTTGTTGTGGCCTCTCTTGCGGATGATCGATCTTATCAAATCTGGCATCAACACTTTAGCCACACTTCCAAGAATGCCTTGCGTCATGCTTCTACCCAACTATCTGGTGTTCTCACAATCTCCCTTCCATCTAATAATCACCCCTGTTGTGGTTGTCAAATCAGAAAGATGCCAGATAGATCTTTTTCTGTATCTGGAAAGAGAGCTTCTTGTCCTCTTGCTCTTGTGCATACCGACCTGGTTGGTCCTATGCCTACTGAGCCTCGCTCTTGAGCTCACTATATTCTTACTTTTATTGATGATTTTTCTGGGCACGCTTTACTCTCCTTCTTGTGGGCCAAGTCGGATTGTTTGGCCAACTTCAAGAACATGGTTTCTTGGGCCAAGATCTTCACTGGTCACACTCTTGCCTCCGTATGTTCAGACTGAGGGGGTGAATTTATAGGTCACAAGTTCCAGGCATTTCTCTCATCCAAAGGGGTTACTCACCAGACTTATTCATTGTGTCTCATATGCCCCAACAGAATGGACGTGCTGAGAGATTTAACAGAACCATTCTTGAAAAGGCTGAGAGTATGTGCCATTATGCCTGCCTTCCTAAAGCATTCTGGCAAGATGCTGTAGAGACTGCTCTTCATCTATATAACAGACAGCCCATGCGTTGTCATAATTGGAAGACTCCTATTGAAATCTTCAATGGGAAGAAACCAGATGCCTCCTACTTCCAAGTCTTTGGTTGTAGAGCTTATGTCTTTATTCCTCCTGAACAATGGTTGGACAAACTGTCTCCCAAGTCAGAAGAAATGACATTTATTGGGTATGAACCAAACACAAAAGGTTGGCGCTTTTGGTCAAAGAAAAAGCACCATGTGGTCATTGCTACTAATGCTACTTTTGATGAGAACTTCTTTCCGCACTGTTCTGGAAATCAAGAAGATGGACCTGCCCCTATTCCACAGAACAATCAAACAGTTGATTCCAATCAAGAACAATCAGAACAAATAGTTCCATCTGACCATCAGGAACCACAAGAATCAGCTAGGGATGTTTTTATCCCCATTCCCATTCCGCATCAAGAACCTGGTTATAATAATAATGAACCAGAGATGTCACCTTGGCATCCTCCAAGAGATTTATCTCTGATCAACTTTAATAATGATGATCCTCCATCAACTCCAGAAAATCCACCCTCCTATTATATGGAGTTTACTCCTATGAAACTGGCAACTAGGAGAGATCAACCTGAAACAGGACATTGGAGTGATATTAATGATCGTCATCAACACAAACATTATCGAGTAACTGACTCACCACCATCTCCATCAAATGAAGATGAGAATACATGGTTTGTTTGTGCTCCAGTACAACAAAACTGGTTACCATCTCATCATAGAGATGAAAGCATTCCTGAATTTAGAATATGTCCACATCAATATCATCCTACTAGGGAAGAAAGGATAAATCCTCATCCTCCTGTTGAACAACATTGTTCTAATAGAGTTCCACAACCTCACATTTTACCAGATAACACCTATGGTGATCGATCACCATTAGAGATAGTGCGAGATTTACAAGGACTGGCACCAATTCAGAAGAAGTCATCAACACCAGTTACTTCTACAACTCCTGATGAACCAATGCAGGAAGTACCCACCAATGAACAAGATGATCTTGGTGAGATGTACAGTAATAAATGGATTAAACATTGCTGTTCAAAACAGAGATTGGGAAGTTCCCAAACACTACTGAGATGTGTATAAATTACCTTGAGATCAAGCTAAAGCCTGGCAAGATGCAATGAATGATGAAATTACATCACTTAAAGATTGGAAATTATGGGAACTGGTGAATCTTCCTAAAGGAAGACAACCTATCAAAGGAAGATGGATATTTGCCATTCATCCTGGTAATCGTGTCAAAGCCCATTTTGTCACTAAAGGGTTTACACAGATCTTTGGAATAGACTATGAAGAAACCTTTTCACCAGTTGCACAGTTTGAAACTGTTTGATTAGTGCTATCTTTAGCTGCTCTCCATGATTGGGAGATCAAGGCACTAGATATCAAAACAGCCTTTCTTTTTGGTGAACTAGATGAAGAAATCTATATGACACAACCAGAAGGTTTCATAGTTAAGGGTCAGGAACATAAAGTCTGTCAATTGAAGAAGGCTATGTATGGTCTTAAACAAGCTGCCCTTCAATGGAATAAGCTTCTTCATCAAAGCCTTGTTAGCTTCAGCTTCAAGAGATGCACTTCTGATACTGGCATTTATTGCAAATTTATTGGCAAGGACATTATTCTTATTGTCATTTATGTTGACAATGCTCTCTTCATTGGATCAAACAAAAAACAGATCCTCTCTCATAAACGACAATTCATGTCTAAATGGGAATCTTGAGATCTAGGTGAAGCCAAAAAATATCTTGGCATGTGCATTACTGGAGATCGAAGAAAATGTACTCTAATCCTTGATCAGAATAAATATGCTGACAAAGTAATCAAGTGATTTGGTCAAGAGAACTGTAAGGAAACATCTGTTCCTCTACCTACTGGATATATTCTAAGACCAAATGAAGGAAAGGAGAATCTATCACTCCGATCCAAATATCAATCTGTTATCGGATCCTTGCTTTATATCATGCTTGGAACTAGACCTGACATAGCTTATACTGTGATCAAGATGTCCCAGTTTTCTTCTAATCCATCAGAAGAACATTTGCAAAAGACAATGCAGATAATTCGTTATCTGTCTCATTCTTCCACTCTTTGCATCACTGATTCTGCAACTAGAGAAAATAATGGATTAATCGCCTATTCAGATACTGATTGGGCAGGAGATGTTGAAATGTCCAGATTAACTACTGGATATGCAATGTTTCTGGCAAATGGAATTGTCTCCTAGTTATCTAGAAGACAGAAACGTGTTAGGCTCTCTTCTACAGAAGCTGAGTACTGTGGTATGACTGAATGTGCTAAACAAATTCAGTGGATTCAAAATCTCTTTGGAGAAATCAAAATACCATTGGGTCGCATACCAATGTGTGTTGATAATTAGGGAGCTATCTTCCTTGCTTCAAATCCTGCACAGGAAGGTTGTACTAAACATGTACGCATTCCAGAACATTACATTTGTGAAGCTGTCGAAAACAATGAAGTAGAACTATTTTATGTGTCTACTAATTCACAGTTCACAGACATCTTCACAAAGAACCTTGGCAAGATCAAGTTCTTAGAAGGTTGAAAAATGCTTACCCTTACACCTTTCCCATCATGAACGGTGAGGAGGAGTGTTGAGATTATCAGTTTTTCTAATAATCGAAACGACTTTGAACTAATACTTATTCTAATGTGTTAGTCAAGTGTTAGTCACACTATTAGGTTAACAAACCTAATATCAATAATGTGTTTACCTAACACTAACTGCACTTACACCATCCATATTTGTCATATGATGAGACTATCTGATGATAGATTAGATAAGTATGATGCAATATCACACCATACAGAGAGCATTGTGCGATTGGATATCACACAATCATATCATTCTCTTTCTTCTTTATTTCATTGGTTAGAATGATATAGAATATGATAGATTGTTTGTTCATATGATCTCTTTGTTGATTAGATACAAACATCTTGTATTGTATATAAGATTGATCTTTAGGATCAATCTTTTTCTCTAATGAGTTATCTTTGATTCATTCTCTCCTGCTTTGATCCTTCAAATCTTAGCAAGACTCTCTGCCTCTTCTACTTGATTCACTCCATCATATCATCAACACCAGATGAGAGTTCCCACCTGAGACTCATTTCTCTGTCCCTTCGCATTGGAGTATCTTTGTACTTCAATAGATTCTGTCCTCATGCTGGTATGATCCATGCTTCTGAGGTGTATAGATCATATTCTACCACTCCTTCTGATCCTTTCTTTGGCATTTTTGCTGTTTTTGTCTTTAGTTGAACCAGCAAATAGGTTACTGATTTGATTTCTTCATGTTTTTGCATTTTCAAGGGAGAATGAAGCACAGGTATTATGTCCCTGCCATGCTCTTCTTGAGCTGCTCTCTGACTTATATCTGATTCACAATCACTGTTAGTACAAATATCACTATCATCAAAGTCTGATTCATCAGTATCTTCAACAGTTAGATTAGTGAAATGATTCTTTGAGGCAAACTGAGATCCCTGGTTACTTAGTTCACTTTGCCTTTTCCTGACTGCTCTTTGTCATGACATTCCTTTAGGTCTCAGAAGTGGGCCTTGGCTTCTTCATATCCCATCCCTCTTATAGGGTCCATGGGGTCCTTGGTTGTGGCAGTGTTGCACGTATGTGTGTCAGTCGCCCTTGCACTCCAATATTGGCAGCTATCTTTATGCCCTCCTCCTAGGAAGTGGCATTCCTTGCATTCTTTTCATGGTTGATCACAGTACTTTGATATGTGTTTGCCCGATCTGCAATTATAGCAGTTCTGGCCTTTAGTACCCCCTTGTGTCTGTGTCACATTGACATTGTGGGGTTCTTTGCATTCCTCTTTGGTTCTGCAATTGAATGCTTTAAGTGCATCCTGCTGCTGCCTGATTTCAAGCACTTCTTTAAGTGTATTGTCAATGTTAGCTCTTTGATGACCTTTGAAGAGTTCAGCCCATATCTCCTTCAAGATGCTGTTCTCTATATTGTTGACCTCAGCCATGTCTCCAAGGTTGGCCCTTTCATTTAGAGCCCTCCATTGGCTGATATATCCCTTGATGGATAATTGCTTTGGTGAGTCCCATTCACCTTGTCTGAAGGAGTGAAGGTGCATCATGGCCCAGTCTGCTTGATTGACTGGCCGGAATAGCCCTTCTATCTCTGACTGTATATTCTGAATGGTTTTCACAATTGACATCCCACTACTTATCCAATTCAGTTCAACTTCCGCAAAATAGGACCCTTGCTGTCCTTGTAGCCTAGAGAGGATTGTGAACCATGTTTGTTCAATGTTCCAACTCTGGATTCCATTCTTCCTATTCTGGAAGTGCTTGGGGTTTGCTTTTAACCAAGCCTTCATTTTGATCCACCATTCTTCAAATTTTCCTGGGGATTCATCATATGTCCTGGGGTCTGCAAATATCTCCACTTTGGAGCCCATGGACGCTGTGGCAGAGTAATCCTCCTCGTCTTCTTCATTGAGATCTAAGATCTCTTCACCATCTGCATTGAGATGGATCAGCTTCTCTTGCTGCTTTCCTTTTGAACCTCCCCATTGCATAAGTCTGACCAGCTCTCTAGTCCACTGATCTGCTTGTTGGGATTGTTCCTTCATAGTGGCCAGCTACTCATTGGCCCGTAGTAATGTGTCCATTAATGACACCTTCTCTTGTTTGACTTGTTGTAGACATGTGGAATGAGAGTCCAACATTGCCTGCATGTTGGCCATCATCTCCTGCCATGTGGTTTAAGTGCCTCCCAACATCCTTCTTTAGATATCTTGGATGTAGTTTTTGGTTATACCTGCAATTATGGCTATGGCTGGTCCCCAAGGTGTTTTGTGTTCTTCAGGTTCATCTCAACCAGTTAAATCTTGTGGAGCACTAAAGTACTCATTTGCTTCTTCATCAAAGTTGATGCTTTTGGTGTTTTTATAAAGACCTTCTTTCATAGTGCAGAGGACAAAGTCTCCTATCTTGATCTTTTGAGGATGTCTTGGGAAAAGATGATATAGCATTGTGGTGTAAAGGAGTATGATGGTTGCAAGGATTCCATAAAGGACTTGTACCCAATCTTTCATGCACTAAAACTTCAGCTTCTTTGCCATCCTATACCACAGTGCATCTCCTTCCTTTCATATTTGGTTACCTTCTGGTAAACCTTCCTTTGCCTCTGCTTCTTTAGCTTCGGCTCATAGATCTCCCCTTCCTCTAACCCTTCTAAGTCCTCAAGCCTGACATATGGCGGGGGAGTTCTGAGGTGCTGATGTGTACTGTTGATGTCCCAGTCATCATTGGGATTAAATGATGGGGAGTGAGAGCATTCTCTCAATAAAAGGATTTGCAGCAGACCTGCAGCGATGGCTTGATAAACCTCTTCTTGGTGAACTAACATCCCATGAAAAGACTCTTGCAAGTTGCCTAAAGCTAAGCTGAGAGTCTTGAGCTGCGATAGCAGAAGTTGCTTCCGTTTGTAGAAAGTCAACTCATTCTGTGGCTGAAGAGTGAACACTTAGTTCACCATGGCATAAGCAGTGTCCCAACATGAGACAGTAACATCCAATCCTACTTGTGGATGGGGCCCAGTGATCACAGAACCTTGTCGTCATCATAAGCATGTCCCGGGTTAGAGTCATTGTCAACAGGGGATGAAACTGAGAAAAGTTCTAATGAAACAACCCTGATGCTTATACTCCCAAGGGAGATGTATTCAGGACTATTCCACCAGAGGGGAATGGGAATGGAAAGGGTAACTGGGCTTGAGTGGAACTCAAGGCCTGATTCACAGGGGAAAGACCAAGAGAACTTTTCTGGGGTTCTGTGGCCACTAATTCTGGTCCTTATATACTGTTACAGTGTTTGTACATATTATAGTCCTGGTCCATGCACATGAGGCTATGCTGTGACTCATGTCAAGTCATAGTGACTCTGCATGTGAAGGGTTTAACCATAAAAAGGTCAACCCTATGCCCAATAACAAATAGATGCTGCACACACAGCCATGAATATGAAATGAAGCTATGCACCAAGAGAGGTGAGTTATAATGACTCCCATATTTCAAATAAGAAGTGTAGCACAGCATGGAAATTAAAAGAAGGCTGTGTGTACTAAAAGGGTATAACCCTGTTATAGTTCAGGCACACATATGCCCCTATTTTATTTCTTACTCTTTGCTCATATGCCTAGCATCACTGAGCACTGTTTACCTTAGCCAATTTTCTCTTTTCAAGGTCATGTGATCAGGTGCACGTGACCATGGGAATGTTCACCTGACTTGAGGCTAGACTCATGACATCATCAATGATGTCATGCCTCATGTTCCTTATCTTCTTCTCACATTCATCTCCATTCACTTCTTTCATTCCAGAACATTCCACTTCCTTATCTTCACCTGCCCTCAACTTAATTCAGACTCAGATACTTGCCCTAAAGTACTCAGTCCTTACTATATAAACCCTCCATGTAATTCCCTTGTACTTTAGTCTTATTCACTTCATTCCACCCACTGTCCTCAGTGCCTGCAACCCAGTGGTACCACTCCCATCTTCTCTACCAGCCTAGTCCTCTGTAAAGGGACCACTGCATGCTATATCGAATCATCTCTATCACCATACCTGTGTTCAATCTCATCCTCATCCTCTTTGTCAATGTTGACACCATTCATTGACACCTCCTCATATCCATGTTCCTCGTAGAACCCATCATTGTTGCAGCCCACAACACATACTGCCTCAATGAGTTGTCTTGTGATCTTTGCTAGTTTTACTGGCTTAGTCACTAGTGTGACCTCCTTATCAGTCACTTCATCATTGTTTCCATTCATCACTACATCATGCATGAGATCAATGTTGTAGACATCCTCACTGTCAGTTGACTTACAGTGACTCCAAAAACCCTTTCCATGTTTGCCTAAATTGCAACGTGCTGCATATATCATCCCAGGGTGTGGGAATTTCACTTAGCATTGGTGGAGGCATAAATGATACTCACTCCTGGCTATGGAAGTGCCCCCTGGGTCATGTGATTAGGTTCACACACCATGGATATATGTATCATCAATTTAAAACAGCAATGTCATAGAAAGGGTTTTTTCACTTTTGAGTTAACAAGGAAATTAGTACTTGGTATACCCTCCTTTTGCCCTCAACACTGCCTGGATCCTCCTAGGCATGCTCTCAATCAATTTCTGACACTCCTCCACTGGTAATTTGTTCCATTCCACTTGAACCCTCTTCCACAGTTCATGAATTCCTTTAGAAGGGTTTTCATGCTCTGCAAGCCTCCTTTTAAGCCATCCCCAAAGATGCTCAATAGGATTGAGGTCAGGAGACTGTGTAGGCCAAACCATAGTCCTAAATTCTTACTTCTCTAGCCAGCTCTTGACCTTCTTGCAGGTGTGCTTGAGGTCATTGTCTTGCTAGAAAATGATATCAGGAGGATTAAGACCATAATACTCCAGGGTTTGTTGGAGCTCATCCTTCAAAATTTGAAGGTAGAGGTCCCCATCCATCCTACCATCAATCTTGGTGGCAAAGCCAACACCCTCTCAAGTCATACAGCCTCACATCATCAAAGAACCTCCCCTAAACTTGAGAGTTCCTGCCACTAGTCTGTCACTAAGCCCCTCACCTGCCTTTTTCCATGCCCATTTACATCCATCTGACCCTAGGCAATTGATTTTGGTCTCATCAGACCATATCACCATCTTCTAGTCCTTTATAGTCCAATCTTTATGGGCATAAGCAAAGTCTAAACGAGCCTTACGATGCCTAGCAGAAAGGATAGGTCATTTAGACTTCACCACAGCTTTCATACCAGATTTCTTCAAATAAAGACAGACTATGTTGGCAGAGAGAAGCTGGTTGATGATACTGGCAAGGGATTTGGACCTAAACAGCATTTTCAGCCTTGCCAGAGGTAATTAGATGCTGTGCATGACAAATATTGGTAGGAGAAAGCTTGGAAGGATGACCTCCAACAGCTTTAGGAAGGGAAGAATGATGTTTGGAGTGAAGTTTGGATATGGCAGAAGAACTAACACCAGTTTGCTTGGCAATGGCTGTTAAATATAGAAGCATGGACCACATAGTATCCAGATAGCTGGTATATACCCACAGACCCCCATAGATAAGAGATAAGTACCCAAACATGTACATGCATAGTAGCACATATATAAAGGGGTGAGGTGACTCAATAGAATGCTCCCTATTGAGTATCACCTCACTTAGGTCCACTCCACTCCATCCAACTGATCAGCACACCCAGCTGCTCCCTGGCCACACACCCATTTCAACAACAATGGCCTCACCAGAATGGCCAGCATTAAGCAAAGAGAGGATGGTGTTTTGTTGAGTGAGAGAAAGAGATCTAATCATGATGGTAGTTGCAAATAAAGAAGTGTGTGAACTTTTTTAAACTCAGACATACTATTTACATATGTGTGTTTGTTTGTACAAACAAACAACATCAAATATTCTATGATTTGGTTATAATTTCAACCATTGACTCAAAAGTGAAAAAACACTTTCCATGATATTGCTGTTTTAAATTGACCATATCTCCATGGTGTGTGAACCAAATCACATGCCCTAGGGGGCACTTCCATAGCCAGGAGCAAGTACCAGGTATGCCTCCACCAATGCTAAGCGACATTCCCACACTCTGTGATGATACATGCAACACATTGCAATTCAGACAAACATGGAAAGGGTTTTTGGAGTTACTGTATGCTCGGTGTCCAAAGGTTCTAAATGGCAAAAAAGGTAAGTAGCCTCATATGCCTCATGTATCAGAGTACTTCTACCTTTGTCAGTTTCAATCTCTTCACATGACCTCTTTGCTACTACTGATGTCAGATTCTGGAAGTTAGTATGTTGGGTCTTCATCTGTGATTGTAACTGATCTTCTGTTTCAGCCATCCAGCAGATGTTTTCTCTGCACTCTTTGTTAGCTGCCGCTACCACTGCCACTATAGCAGTGTGTTCCTCTTTGATGACCTTAGAGCTTTCAAGATATAAAGATATCCTGAATGCAAAGGGACAAAGAAATAAGGCTCAAGTAGGAACACTTACTTGAGGCTAATGATCTGAGGTTGGACCAAGAGTCTTGCACTGAGGATCAGAGCAGTGATAGAATGAATCAAGAGTGAACTCATTAGAGATAAGATAATCCTAAAGATTGATCTTATATAGGGGTACATGATATTTACATCTATGGACTGATTTGTATACAAGAACAAATGTTCTATCGTATTCTGTACCATTCTAACCAATAAAAGAATAAAGAAGGAGAATAGTGTGACTCTCTAGATCATCTGATCTAGGATGGTGTGATATTGCACCATATGTTATCTAATCATGGATCAGATGATCTCATCACATGACCATCATGGATGGTGTAACTGATAAGTAGTCACATTGTGCTCTTTTATCTAATATTGGTCACTTGAATTAGCGTGACTGACATCATTAGGATAAGCATGACTCATTTGGTAGTTAGATGACTCATCCATTAGGATAAGGAGCGAATCATCACAACAACCAAATCTCAACAGCAGATGCCACAGCTGGGGTGTCATATTGCTGATGCATGCTCCAATATGTGCACTAATCACTGGAAATGGTGACATCATGATCACATTCAAATTTCCAAAGGCTGCCTCAACAAACTTTAGTACATCGAAAGAATAAGCCACCACATCCAGTGTGAATAGACAAACTCCAGGTACTACCTCGAGAACTAAAGTAAGATTTTCAGTACTCATTCATCCTAAGCCTGTACTTGCGTAGTAACCGCCGTAGTTGGGGCAACTTTTTGTCAACAGTAAGCTCTATATCGTAACGCAAACTCCAACATATCATATGTGGAGTTCCACCAAGTAACAACATCACGAGGCATCAAATTGGGCTTCAATCCAGAGTCGTTGCAATGGGCCTTCTATGCGGGAAGCAATTTTGTGCTGGGTTGCGCAATGGTAGATATAAGTGCAAGTCGGCGAAGCTATACAAAGTAAGTGTACATTCAATGTTCGTACCTTTGTGACTGCACCCCGTACAATTTCTGTGTTCTCGACAACGACAACTTGTCTGCTCTTTTGCTGTGCTGCCAATTACCTCTAGTTCATCGATTCCGTCATCGGGATCATCTAAGTCACCCAGTTCATCAATAACTTCATCACCATTGGGATCAGACTCGTCATTTGCATCTGGTAAGAGAGGAAGATCCTTATTCTCAATGGCGTCGCCCTCCTGCTCCCCGGTCCCAATCAAGAAGTTGATACTGAACTGAATTGTCGCCAAGGCATAATGTGCCTGCCGGTGCTTCGAG
>QFEQ01000156.1:0-13255 GCA_003316335.1 Hemileccinum impolitum | reverse complement strand
TCATCAGGTGCCTGCAACTCAGTGATACCGCTCCTCTCTCCTCTGCCAGCCTAGCCCTCTGCCAAGGGGCCATTATATGTTATATTGAATCGTATCTGTCACCATCCCCATATTCAATCTAGTCCTCATCATCCTCGTCGATGCTGACACCATCTCTCACCGCCTTCTTGTGTCGGTATTTCTCGTCAAACTTGTCCTCGTTGCAGCCCGCAACAAGGTCTAGACAAGTGAATTTGTTGGCACCTTTTAATCAATCTACAAGGGAGGAAATGAGTGGTAGAGGGTAAGAGTTTTTTACTGTTCCCTTATTTAAATATCGATAGTCCATGACCAGCCATTTTTCACCAGTCTTTTTCAGAATAAAGAAGACTGGAGCTGTCTGTGGTGATTTTGATGGGCGAATATAGCCCTTTTCTTGTTCAGTTTTAATGAAGTTCCAGACTTCTTTGATTTTGGTGTCAGAGAGTGGGATGACCTGACCCTTTTTGGGAATGAAGTTGGGTTTGAGGTCGATGGTGTGGTCCCAAGGTTTGTGGACTGGCATCCGTTTGGATTCCTCCTTGCTAAATATGTCTAGGAATTTGTGGTATTGTTTGGGTACTTTTTCCACAAGACCTTCCTTAATGGATCTGACCAGGATCCATTGCTTTGTTTGATTGGCTTTGCAATGTTTAGTACACCTGTTAAATGTCACAGTTTTTTCTACCCAATCGATGAGGGAATTGTGATGATAGAACCAATCATACCCAAGGATCACTTCATGGGATCCTAGGGTTGCGACTAGTGCATCCATACCTTCAGAATGTCTGTTAAAGTATAATAGATATGTACTCATGGATCATTCCATGTTTCGAGGAAGATCCATCTGCATTTGTGACGTTCATGGGATATGTTTCATTTGGCCTTGATAAGGACAAACATAGACCTGATGAGAGCTGAGGACTTCTGTTGGTAGATGGTAGGCACAGAGTTGAGACATCGCTTGACAAGGATAGGTCTTCCCACACTTCAAAGATAAAGAACAAGCGGTCAGACAATGACCAAGATGATGAGGGTTACTCCGCTTGAAAGGTGGTGGGACAAGTGGCAAGCTATGATGAAGAAAGAGCAAGCATCCACTCAGAAGTAGGACGAAGACTTGGAGAGATCCAGAGGGAAAGAGGACAAGAGATGTATTGCCAGGGTAAGATTAGCTGGGGATACATTAGTTGTAGCGAAGGGTTTATATAAGTAAGACATGGGGATAATGACTAACCAGATGGAATGTGGAAGAAGGGAGAAGAACGATTAGTCATGGGAAAGATAACATCATATGGAACATCAGAGAACATTGGGGAACAACAAGAGGTAAGTGGAAATGACAAATGATACAATTGTATCGGAAAGTGTGTAATCGAGATGACAAGTGAGATATAGGCATGGATACTTAGCTAATCAAGGTCGCTAAGTGAAGAGTTCAGCAAAGGGAACACTATACATGTTGCAGTGGGGTTGGTCCCTATCTGAAGAGGTCAAGAATGAAGAGAAAAAGTGTATGAGACAAAGTAAATCATAACAGGATTAGAGAGGGGATGAGTTGTAATGCCCATATCTGTTACCCAGTGTTTGTCAATGAAGGTTTGGACTGCTCCCAAGTCCAGGAGTGAAGAGGTGGTTTGGAATGTCCATTCTCCTTCTTTTGTCTGGAAATAAATGTCAGTGTCAATGTCGAATTCGCCTCCTTGAGAGGCATTTGGTTCTTAATGAGAAAAAGAAGATTGGGGGGATTTGTAAGAAGAAATTCATGATGATCATTCATTCAATAGGGAATTAAGCACACTATTATTCTCCAGTGCCATGCTCAAATGAGACACCCTTTCAGAGGTAAGTCCATATGTAAAATCATTCAAAGAAGTTTCGTCATTCCCTTCAGCCTTAAAGGCTATATTATGGGTTTTTGACTCTGCTTCAATGTCCATCTCCCCTTCAACTGGTAAACATGCGAAATGATTCAGAAAAGAAATTGAAAATGGAATAGAAGTAAGAAAACTTTGGTTCATAGCTGAATAGGTACCCCCCGGATCTATTTGGCTTTCTCTTTTCCCTTCAGTCCTTTGGCTGCTAAGTGCCATGCTTTTGTTGTGAATAGGTTGAAATAGTAGGCTTGAGCTTCTTTGTTTTGCCAAGCTGGGATGGAGGAGGAAGAGGAGGAGGAATCAGTTGCAACAGAGGCAATGGCTATGGTGGGAGTGAGGGGAATTTCTCAAATTTGGAAATGGGACAGAGCATAGGTGGTACATCTGGTGAGCAGATTGAATGTGGCTTGTCCTTGACTGTGTGCATGTCGAGGTTTCTTGCAGTTTTAGGAGATGTGTTCCTATTCATTGCAGTTGTAGCAGGTCCAAGTGTTGGGACCTTGCCTTTGTACTGCACGGATGTCCTGCATTGGCACGCCTTGTCCTGGTTGAGTTCCTACCATGGTGAATCAAGGTGCCTCTGGACACATGGAGGCTGGGGTGATTGTTTTTGATCTTTCGAGGCGCATCCGATTGAAGGTTTTGCTGACTGAGATGGTGTTCTTCTTCCAGATAGTGATGTCTTCAGTGAGAGGAGGTTCTTGTAAGGAAAGTTGGAAGTAAATATTGTAATCAATATTTTCCTTATAAATGTGGAGAGCATATGTGTCATCTACACTGGCATCGAGCCGAAGAATGTTGAATTGTTGCATGAAGACCTCGATAAGGAGGTGGTCTTGCTTAAACGTAGCTAGCACTTTGTAAGCCTCTTCCTTGAGGATGTTGATTTGGAAATGTCCCTTGATGTCCATTTTTACCTGTGCCCATATCAGCCAGACCAACAATTTTTTGTTAGGGTCTGTTTCCAGATCCTCTAGGTCATTGTAATGGGTGAGTTGGATTCTCACAAAGTTGGCAGCCTTTCCAGTTAGGCAAAGGAAAGTGGCAGCAGTTTTTTGCTTATTGTTGAGGCCGGTTTGGCACTCAATCTGTTGCGGACTGCAACAACAATGGATTTGATGAGAAAGACCGACACAAGAAGTCAGTGGGATACGATGTCAACATTGACTAAGATGATGAGGATCAAATCGAAGATGGGGACGGCGACAGAGACAAGACGATATAACATATGATGGCCCCTTTACAGAGGGCTAGGCTGGCAGAGAGGAGAGCAGAGTAGTACCACTGAGTTGCAGGCACCAGAGGAGGTGGGTGGAACAAAGTGAATAGGACTAAGGTAGGAGGGAATTACAGGGAAGGTATACATACAATGAGTGACTACCTTAGGGCAGGTGTCTGAGTCCGAATTAGCTTTAGGGTAGGTAAAGATAAGAGGATGAAGAATGTTCTGGAACAAAAGAAGAACAATGGAGATGAACGTGTGAACAGATAAGAGAACATGAGGTGTGATGTCATCGATGACATCACAAGTCTGGCCTCAAGTCATGTGAAGGTTCCCGTGGTCATGTGCACTAGGTCATGTGACTTTGGAAAGAGAATTCGACTAAGTAAATGGTGCTCAGTGATGCAAGCATATAAGCGAAGAGTAAAGTGAAAAATAGGGTGTATGCATGCCCGAACTATAACAGACCTGAGATGGGGATATAACAATGTCCGCATCAAAGAAGGTGACAAGTGGAAAGCAGCATTTGTCACTTCTCTGGGCATCTATGAACCTGTAGTAATGTATTTCGGAATAACAAACTCACCTCCTACATTCCAACAGATGATGAATGACATCTTTAACGACATGTACGCAGTCATCATCATCTATCTGGATGATGTGTGTATTTTCACACACAAAAAATTGGATGAAGAACACTTGGAGATAGTTAAAGAGGTTCTCCAGCACTTGTGTGAAAATGACCTCTATGCCAAACTGGAGAAATGTATTTTTAACACTGACAATGTTGACTTTTTAGGCATGCACATCTCAAAAGATGGCATTGCCATGCAAACTAAGAAGGTCGACGCCATTCTGGAATGGCCAGTGCCCACTAAACTCAAGCAGCTTTAGTCCTTCCTTGGACTCTGTAATTATTATCGACATTTTATTCAAGGTTTTGGACAAATTGCTTGCCCTCTTAATGACCTCACTAAGAAAAACGTACCCTACACCTGGGGGGCAGCACAACAAAATGCATTCAATATGCTCAAAAAACAATTTACCACAGCCCCACTTCTGGCTTACCCTGACCTAGCCCACCTTATGTGCTTGGAAATGGACACTAGTGATATCACCACTGGAGCAGTATTATCAGTTCAAGGGGAGGATAATTTATGGCGCCCTTGCACTTTTCTTTCTCATTCTTTTTCTTTGGCTGAACACAACTATCCCATTTACAACAAGGAGTTGCTCGCTATCATTCGTGCTCTTGAGGAGTGGTGACATTATCTCATCAGAAAAACTGATTTTGAGATTTGGACAGACCACAAAAATCTCGAATACTGGAAAAAACCTCAAACATTATTGGGATGACAGGCTCGCTGGCACAAGCTGTTACAAGAATTCAATTATACCCTGATCTACAAGCCCAGCAACACAAATAGACATGCTAATGCGCTTTCTCGTCACCTGGATCATGGTGATGCCATTGATAATCTGAATGAAAATATCACTGTCTTTCCTTCTACCATTTTATGTTCCTCTAATCTATCTATCCCTGTGTCACTCACCTCCTCTGATGCCCATTTACCCACCAAGGGTTCCTTCACAGTGGCAGGTTTCAACCTGTATTCCACAACTGATCTTGACATCCCTGCCCACAACCAAGTTCTTATTCCCACCCATGTCAAGATCCAACTCCCCCTTGGTACCTATGGCAGGATTGCCCTATGATCAGGCCTTGCCTTCAAACACAAAATCAACATTATGGCCAGAGTCATTAATGCCAATTATAGGGGAGAAATCGGGGTAATCCTGTTCAACCACACCGACACACCATTTCATGTTTCCAAACATGACTGTATCACACAACTAATTATTGAAAAAATAGAAAATCCAACACTCACTGAAGAAACGACTCTAGACAAGTCAGAATGAAATAACAAATGTTTTGGTTCTACAGGAGTCAAAGCAATGACATCCACTTCCTTATCTCCAAACTTCGAAATGAAACTAATAATAGAATCAGAACAATTAGGTGTTGATGCCGTCAATGAGTACAAATATTACGCTCAGGACAAACTCTTCAGATCTTTGAACAGCATAGTTTTCGTGCTACCTTCTCTTTGCAATGAACTTATATCTCTATTTCATGATTCTCCCACATCAGGCCATCCTGGTCGAGACTGTACTATTAGCACCATTAAACAATTCTATTGGTGGCCAGGCGCATCCAAAGATATCTTCTTATATATAGAACACTGCCAGGTGTGCTCCCTCATGAAGGGTTCATTAAAGACATCAGCAGGAAAATTAATACTGCTTCTTATTCCTTCTGGCCCTTGGACTGATATATCTATTGATTTCATTACAGGTTTCCCCACCTCCAAAGGGTATGACACTATTGGTGTTGTAGTTGATCATTTTTCAAAAGAAATTGTTCTGTTTCCTTGTACTAAAACTACTTCTTCCACCAATCTGGCACTTTTATTTAGAGACCACATATGGTGCACCCATGGACTCCCTAATGCTATTGTCTCAGACAGGGGACCGCAATTTGTGTCAGAGTTCACCAAGAAGCTCTGCAAGGTTTTGGGAATCCAACAAAAGTTGTCGACAGCATATCATCCACAAACGGATGGACAAACGGAATAAATCAATCATGAGGTACTGGCTTATCTCAGAGCATATGTTGCAAAATGACAAGACTCTTGGAGCAATTGGCTAAAGATGGTGTAGTTCATACACAACTCCTCCCTCACCACCACCATGGACACAACCATGTCTAGGGGTAGAACCCCCATTGTCCAGTACCCCTGGGGGGTTGTTAGCCTTCAAAATGGCAAAATCGCATGATGAAATAGCCACTACACTTGCTAAATCCAGGAACTGAATGGTCCATAACCAAGAATCCAAATGTTCACTTGCTCCTCCTTATGCTATTGAAGACCTGGTCTGGTTATCCACTGACCACCTCTCTCTTCCCTATCCAGTGCATGAATTAACACAAAAATTCATTGGCCCCTATCAAATCACTGCCATCCTCCCTAATGCTATTACCCTCCATCTTCCTGCTTCCATCTCTATCCATTCAATGGTCAATGTTTCCCACATTAAGCCCTATAAAGCCCTGCTGGCTGGCCAGCCCGTATTTAAACCAGATGCTATCACAGTCATGGAAGACCAACATGAAGAATACGAGGTTGACTTCATAGCCACTAGTCAGCTTTCATGTGGAAAACTGCAGTACTTCATCTATTGGAAAGAATGGGACAAGGTGGATCACACCTGGGAACCTGCAGCCAATCTCAAACATGCACAGGATGCTATCAATAACTTTCATAAATCCCATCCTTCTGCTCCATGCCCCATTTGGGGTATCTCCAACACACAATTCCTCTCCCTGTTCTCCCCTTTTGGACTCTCCTATACCGAATTCACAGACTCAAGGTTGGACCTCGAATCTGATGAATGGGGGGTAGTTATAGTTCAGGCACACATACGCTCTATATTTTCACTTTTACTTTTGCTCACATGCATGCATCACTGAGCACCATTCTACCTTAGTTGTTTCTTTCTTCCAAAGTCACGTGACCAAGTGCATGTGACCACAGGAACATTCACCTGACCTGAGGCTAGACTAGTGACATCATAGATGATGTCACACCTCATGGCTGTTATCTTTCTCCCATGTTCATCTCTGTCTTCTTCTTTCCTTCCAGAATGTTCCATTGCTTTCTTATCTTTGCCTGCCCTAAATCTAATTCAGACTCAGACACTTGCCCTAAAGTACTCAGTCTTACTATATAAACCTCTTCTGTAATTCCTTCATACTTTAGTCCTATTCACTTTGTTCCACCCACCCTCAAAGGTGCCTGCAACTTAGTGATACCACTCTTCTCTCCTCACCAGCTTAGCCCTCTGCTCGGGGCCACTTTTATGCTATATCAAATCATCTTGGTTGCCATTCCCATTTTCAACCTCATCATTGTCATCCTCATCAATGTTGACACTCTCAGTTGTCATCTCCTTGTCTCCGTCTTTCTTGTCCAACCCATTGTTGCAGCTGGCAACAGTCTTTCTCATTGCGCTCCACAACCTCAAAATCCGCATCAGATCCCTTCTCACCTTCGCATGACCAGAACCTGCTGGCTTGAATGTATTGAAGTCCAGTGCAAAGCTGCTGCCTTTGCCTTTTACAGGCTAAACATCCATGAGTGCAGTCAAACACCAGAACATACACCATCCCCTGCTGCATCTATTGACCCCAACAACCACACACCAGAACCTGAAGGAACTAACAGCTTATTCCTTTGCCACAAGAAAATCCATACTCGCCATGTGTACACCCAAGACCCTCATTACTGCTACTCTGAGTTTGATCCTCATTGGGATTTAGGAGCTCCCAACCATTCTATTCTTCATCCATGGGTAGAGTTAAAGAAACCTACCAAGTATACATGAACAATTGGCTCATAGTCTTCTTCAGCTTACTTTTTACCTTCTTAGTCACATACCTTTTCACTTTGGTATATCTCATTCCATGCGATACTGATATTTATATTGAATTAGGTTTATTTTTTCTTCAAATTATGCAACCTGTCTCTTCTTCTTTTCTTCCTCCCTCTTCTGTTGATAATCAAAACTTTTCAAACCCAGTAGACCTTTCTGGTTGGAACACACCCACTTGGGAAGATGCTCCAGCTTGGGAAGAAGACAAAGAAACTGTAACAGCAGTAGACTGGGTAGATAATTTCATCCAGGACATCTAAATAAAAGAAAACCCTTTCTAGTTACTTTTTCACAACCATCCCCAGAGACTATTTGAAAGATAACGGTCAGTAAGGATGCTGGACATACAAGATGTCCTCGATGCAATTAATGGTCTGGTCACCTTAATGGCCAGACAAGCCAACCCTACCTCAAACGCATACAAGACCTTTGCTGAACCAGGAAATTGGGATGGCAATTGTACAATCTACTGCAACTGGTGGGTTTGATTAGTCACTTGGGTCAAATGCCAATCAGGCCTCAACAACAAACAAAAAACTGCGGCACATATCTTTGCCTCACAGGAAAAGCTTCCAACTTTGCTAGGATCCAGCTCACCCACTATAATGAACTGGAGGAGAATGAAAACAACCCCAGCAAGAAGTTACTAGTGTGGCCCAGTTGGGTTGAAGTAAAAAAGGACATTGAAAACCACTTCTGTATCGATGTCCTCAAGAAAGAAGTGTACAAAGCCCTTGCCACATTTAAACAAGAATGCCTACTAATCGAAGTCTATACTCAACAGTTCAATATTCTCCATCTAGACACTGGAGTAGATGACACTTACACCCTCCATGTCTACAAAGAAAACATTGACTACAACATCTATTTTCAGCTTTCCCTTTGTGACCTGGCACTTGCCGAGGACCTTGCCACATGGAAAAAGAATGCTATCACAGTAGGAAAAACCTTCAATCATATGCACCTAGAATGCTCTAAAATCATTGTACCCACCTCTATGAAACCAGAGGCACCATGATTTACTGCAGTCAGAACACAACCCAGTCAAGGGGCACCTATGCAGGACGTCCAAGCAATTCAAGGTCAAACCCATATCCACAATACTTGTACCTGCTACAATTGCAATAAGCAAGGACACATCTTGTGTAACTGCAAAAAGCTGAGATGTGCATGAGGCCATGGACAGGCCATCTTTGACCCTCTCACTAGTCAAACTACCTACACCCCTCCTCATTTCCAAAATTATGAAATTCCCCTCACTCCTACAACAACCATTGCTGCAGTTACACCTACTCCCACATTATCATCAACGTCAGGTCCACCTGCCTGGCAAAATGAAGAAGCACAGGCATATTACTTCAACATGTTCAAAGCCAAGGCACAGCAACTAGCTGCAGAAGGACTTAAGGGAAAAGGCAAGGCCGAGTGAACCCAGAAGGTGTCCATTCAGCAATGGACCTCACTTTTCTTTCATCATTACCATTCACTTCTTTTTCTTCTTCTCCATATGTTAACCATTTTTCTGCTTTGTCTATTGAAGGGGAGATGGACAGGGATGAAGTTGATGAATTGTTGCTGAACACTTTGGTCTCTTATGATAGTTCCGAAAAGGTGTCCTAATTGGGTGTGGCACTGGAAATAAAAGATAGTGTGCTTAATTCCTTGTTATCGGACACACAATCTCACATTTCTTCTTACAAATCCTTCCCTACTTCCTTTTTGCATCATGAACCAGATCCCTCTCAAGGAGAAGAATTTGATATTCTCACTATCGTCTTCTTTCAGAAAAACAACGATTGGGTCCATCAATCCATGGTATCATTATTGGACTCAGGAGCAGTCCAAACCTTCATTGATAAAGATTGAGTAAAAAGAATCAGCATCAGCACTCAACCACTATCCAAACCTATGCATGTCACTAATACTGACAGTTCTGCATCCAAACATGGTTGTATATTGGAATACATTTCTTTTGTTCTATCTTATAATGGACATTCTGAAGCTGTGGAAGCACTGGTGGCAACCCTTGGATCTCATGAAATTATTTTAGGATATGACTGGTTCTGTTATGATTTACTTTCCATATACTCTTTTCCTTTGACTCCTTCAGATGGGGAACAACCCCACTGCAACATGTACAGTGTTTTTCTTGCTAAACACTTCACTTAGCACAATAGAATGGCTAAGTACTGAAACAACTCCAAGACCTACATATCTCCAAGGAGTAAGGTCTAGACTTGAATCACAGAGGGTGAAGACAAGAGAAAACTGAGTAGTGCTCAAGATCTAACTTTGGAGGAAAGACCAAGAGAACTTTACTGGAGTTCTTTGGCACTCTATTAGGGGTTTATATACTCTAGCTACTGTTTGTACATGTTAGGTACATGGTCTGTGCATCAGAGGCAGTACAGCCATAAAAGGATATAGTGTGGGAAAATATGAGGTGAACATGCATACACCATGAGGTGGTGGCAGAATGGAAGTGGAAGCATGGCAGAGATTAAGAACATGCAGTGTATGCATGGATCAGAAAGAAGAGAAGCATAGCACAGCATGGAAATGAAAGGAAGGCTGTGCATACTTAGATAGACAGGTCATCAGATGTCCTCATGTCTTTGAGAAGTCTGAAAGTTATAAGTGTGAGTCTATGTCTTAAGATAAAAGTAAGAGATGTGATTAGTTGAAGATAAGATAAGATAAGATCTTTGAAAGTTGTAGAGTATGACTGGATTGATATCCTGGTCTTGATCATTAGGGATCATGATGAGTTGTTACTGCTAGGATTAATGGTGAAGTTTTTAGGGGTGAAAAGACTAGCTGTAACAAGTACCATGCTTATCTTTCTCATCATCTTGATTACTTACTGTCTGATACAACTGTATCATTAGTCATTCTCACTTACCTTTCTTTGTTCCACAACATTCTACAATGTTCCACATGACATCACCAGTTCCATAACTAATTGTTCTTCTTCCTTCCTTCACATTCCATCTGATTAGTCATTCTTCCCACATTCAACTTATATAAACCCTTCACTACAACCAATATATCCTCAGCTAGTCTTACCTGGCAATACATCCCTTGTATCTCCTCCTCCTGGACCTCTCCAAGTCCTTGTCCTACTTCTGAGTGGATGCTTGCTCTTACCTTGTCGTAGCATCTACTACTTGTTCCACTGCCTTCTAAGCGGAGTACTCTTTGTCATCTTGGTCATCATCTGACTACTAGTCCTTTGCCTTTGAAGCTTAGGAAGACCTCTCTTTATTGAGTAACATCTCAAACTAGCATCCACTGTCTACCAACAAAAGTCCTCTGTCCTTGCCAGGTCTATGTTTGACCTCACCAAGGCCAAATGTAACAGGTTCCACCGACATAACCCACTCATTAATTGGGTGGCAAAACCAATTTCTTTTAATTGATGCACCAAAAGTTGTTGTGCTCAAAACTGTTATGGACTGTAACAACGGATTCAAGAAGATACACAGAGACAAGAAGATGGTGGATGTTGGTGTTGACATTGACAAAGATGATGAGGACCAAGTTGAAGATTGGTATGGTGACAGAGATGATTCAATATAGCATTCAAGTGGCCCCGAACAGAGGGCTAGGCTGGCAGGGAAGAGGAGAGTGGTATCACTGAGTTGTAGGCACTGTAAGATGGTGGGTGGAACAAAGTGATTAGGACTAAAGTACAAGGGAATTACAGGAAGGGTTCATATAGTAAGACTGAGTACTTTAGGGCAAGCATCTGAGTCTGAATAAGCTTTAGGGCAGACAAAGATAAGAAGACAAAAGAATGTTCTGGAAGAAAAGAAGATGACAGAAATGAATGTGGGAAAAGATAAGGAACATGAGGCATGACATCATTTATGATGTCATGGATCTAGCCTTAGGTTTCATAAACATTCCTGTGGTCAGTGTACTGGTCATGTGACTTCGGAAAAAGAATTGACTAAGGTAAAACGGTGCTCAGTGATGCTAGGCATATGAGTGAAGATAAAAGAAATAAAATAAGGGCATATGCATGTCTGAACTATAACAAAGACTCAGTGCAACTGATTGACCACTTGTGGAAAACCTTGGACATTCAAGTATTTGAAGAGGGTTTGGCTGACAAAGTTCCCCCTCAGTATCATTCCTTTTTAGATGTCTTCAGTAAAAATGAGTTGCAACGAATGCCTGTGTGCAAGCCCTGGGACCACACCATCGACCTCAAAGATGATTTTGTCCCAAAAAAGGGTTGCATCATTCCTCTATCTGAAGCAGAAATTGAAGAGGTCTGGAACTTCATCAAATCTGAACAGGAAAAAGGCTATATCTGTCCCTCCAAATCTCCTCAAACCACACCAGTTTTCTTTATCCCAAAAAAGACAGGTGAAAACATCTCATCATGGACTACTGTTCTTTAAATGAGGGTACCATAAAAACTCTTCTCCTCTTCCTCTTATTTCTTCTTTGGTGGACCACCTAAAGGGCACTGATAAGTTCACCTGCCTTGACCTCCGATGGGGCTATAATAATGTTTGAATCAAAGAAGGTGACAAATGGAAAGCAGCATTCGTCACCCCACTGGGCACTTACAAACCAGTGGTTATGTATTTTGGAATGACTAACTCTCCACCTATATTTCAACAGATGATGAACAATATTTTTAATGGCATGTACACAGTTGTCATTATCTATCTTAATGATATGTGCATTTTCACAAAAAAGAAAACCAATAAAGAACACTCCAAAATTGTAAAAGAAGTATTAATGTGCTTGCACAAAAACAATCTCTATGCTAAACCAGAAAAATGCATCTTTAATGCTAATGATGTGGACTTCTTAGGCATGCACGTCTCCAAGGATGGTATCACTATGCAAGCTAAAAAAGTTGACACTATTCTTGAATGGCCAGTACCAACAAAACTAAAACAACTACAATCCTTCCTTGGTCTTTGTAATTATTACTGCAGGTTCATCAATGGCTTTGGACAAATTGCATGACCCCTCAATGATCTCACAAAGAAAGGTGTAGCTTACACCTGGGGTGAAGCTCAACAAACCACTTTCAATACTCTAAAGAAACACTTTATGGAGGCACCTCTTCTAGCTTACCCTGACCCTTCTGCCCTATGCACTTAGAAACCAATGCCAGCGACATCACTACTGGCACTGTTCTTTCAGTCCAAGGCACTGATAATCTGTGGCACCCTTACACCTTTTTATCCCATTCCTTTTCCTCTGCTAAACATAACTATCCAGTCTACAATAAGGAACTCTTAGCTATTATCTGTGCTCTTAAGGAGTGGCATCATTATTTGATTGGCCTCTCCACATTTGAGATCTGGACTGACCATAAAAACTTAGAATACTGGAAAAAGCCTCAAACACTCTCAGGTTGTCAGGCTTGCTGGCACAAGCTCCTCCAAGAATTCTCCTGTATGTTAATTTATAAACCTGGAAACACAAACAGACATGCTGACACTCTTTTCCATTGTCCAGATCATGGTGACACTGTTGATAACTTAAATGAAAACATTGTCGTTTTTTCTCCTTCCTCTATCCTCCATTCTACCAACCTCGCTATTCCTGTTACCCTTAATTCACTTGATGCTCACCTCCTGTCTAAAGGCTCCCTCTCTGCAGCTGGTTTCAACCT